>JAZGTJ010006506.1:0-24760 GCA_036877575.1 Botia almorhae | reverse complement strand
GAATGGCCCAGTCAAAGTCCAGACATAAAACCCATTGAGCATCTGTGGCAAGACTTGAAAATTGCTGTTTACATACACTCCCCATCCGATCTGGCTGAGCTTGAGCTATTTTGCAAAGAAGAAAGGACAACAATTCTAGATGTGCAAAGCTGCTAGAGACATACCCCAAAAGACTTGCAGCTGTAATTGTAGCGAAAGGTGGCTCTACAAAGTATTGACGCAGGGGGGCTGAATACAAATGCACATCACACTTTTCCGATTTTTATTTGCTTTAAATTTTGAAAACCATGTATAACTTTTGTTCCACTTCACAATTATGTGCTGCTTTGTGTTGGTCTATTACATAAAATCTCAATAAAAAAACATTTAAGTTTGTGGTTGCAATGTGACAAAATGTGGAAAAGTTCAAGGGGTCTGAATACTTTTGCAAGGCACTGTAGTGAATGCCATTGAGATAATGGGAATGTTAACAGCTTAGTTCAGGCATTGTAGATCTCCTTGATTACAAATGAGAACAATACAAGCAGAATCGATACATCCAAGCGAGTACAACAGTGTTACTGTACCTAATTTAAATCGGGCACTAAGATAGTTACAAAACCAGAGCAAAAGTTCACAGTAAAGTGCTGAAGAGATTTTGTTTCAGCCAATGAAATGCAGGAATGAATTAAGTGCTCGAGGAAGAGTATCTGAAGCCGCGCTGCGAACATTGTGTTCAGATGAAGGTTGCCAGTTCATTCCATCACCAAGAGACGATAAGTGCAACAGAAGAGATTTGATCACATTCAGACTGTTTGAATAGCAGGATGAAATGTGTATGTTTGCTCTCTGTATGTGTGAATGCTTTTTCTTCAAAAGCCATAGTTAAGCATTAATGATGGCAGATGACACCACCGGTTTACACAACTCGGAGAAGAACCCTCAGACTCGGATGTTTCCTCAGGAACCTTCTCCCCCGCACGTTTCCTTGTTCTTTCCTTGTCCTGAGAATATTAAATATCATATGTCATACTTTTACACAAAGATAAACTCATTCTCTTTTTTGCTTACCAATGTTTCAGGAATAGTTACATTTTTACAGTAAATATACCGTTTCAACGTGTCAACTTACGGGTGTAAAATAAGTTCATGTTGTTTCATGTTTCGAGTGTTTCATGTTAACCTTAAAGAAAAGCAGCTTTCCAGCAGCAATTCGGTTGTTGATTTTTCACACAGACTCGGTCTGGTCACCACAGGCAGTGAAACAAAAACGTCAGTGGTTTGACTCTGAACAGGCAGATATTGAGTGTGAACGAGTTGCTACAGTGTTGATGTAGCCACCATGCCCTCAGGCATGTCACTCAAATCCATGCTAACCCCCTGGGTGAGAGAATGACAGCTGACCTCTGACCCTCCGATCCCTCCCACCCCTTTCTGCTTTTATGTGGAAAAATATCACATCTCAGGAGGAGATTTCCACTTCCTTACTGCCTTCAGCGATGGAAAACACATCCCTGTTTTCCTCTCATCATTCATTCAACACACCACCCATTTTCACCCATTTAAGATGTGGTTTCATCTCTCACCAGACCGATTCTCCTCCTCTCTCTCCCCTTATTCCCCTGATTAAGTCATCATGGTATAATAGTGTCACAGAGCCACAATATTTCCACTTTCAGGGAAATTACACCGTGAATATCTTACTAATATTTGTTACTGCACATTAAAGTGGGATAGGAGATTTTTGACATAAATATCACCTTTAATGGGCAGTAAAAGAATACATTTATGGTCTGTAAATTTTCTCACTTCACTAGCATTTGGCAGGTGTGGATAAAGTACATTTTGGACCCTGTCCACTAAGTTCGGCCTCGGCCCCCTCAAAAGGGGGAAGAGAATATTAAACGAGCAAGAGAAAGCCAGATTTGGCCTTAGTCTGTTGAATATTTAAAGCAGGTCTTGTTCCTTTTCTAGTGACATTTTCCTCTGCGTTGCGTAATAGCATCAGGTCAGCATAGATGTGTAAGCCACGAGTTTGCATGTATTTATAAACCCCACACATGTAAACATAATATATGACCCAAATGTGAATTCGATTGTGCTTGAAAGTGTTTACAGGACAAACAGCGGCTTTTTCATCTACCGTCATGTGTAGTTTGATGTTGTTATGCTGATGATGATGGTGGGGGGGGATGTTAGATGCAGAGCACCGCAAATCTAAAGTACAATTTTATGCATCGCATGTTATTGCACTTTCATTCATCTCTTTTATTTCATCGCAACAGATGCACCTGCGTCAAAACATCAGTTTGCATGCAGCACGATGTTTCATTTGCCAGATGCTCTGATCACTACAGGCACCGGATTTCGTTCCATCACGCGAGCAACAACTTTCTCTGTCGCTTTAAGAATACAGCTTCAGTTCATCCAGATGGAAGAATAAATCATCAATCAGAAATGCATTTTTTAGCTTTATTCAGATGGGACGGTTTTCCCTGAGGAGGTTGGGGAAAATGTGTTTCACAGATGTGTGTTGTAATTTTATTCACATCTGAATCGAGATAGTGTGTCTAATTTCCCCACGCAACATTGGTAAATCTCAGTGCTTAAAGATGTTCTGTTTGAATGGGATTAGAATTCTCAGGAATTTCTGTGATGGACTGAAACATGACCGATTTCGATACATATATACAAACTAACTGGTCAATTATGTCTAGAATGTAATTTTTTTGCTTATAGATGCCTGTTGTATTAAAGCTATATAACTACAAGTTACTAATTTACTAATATTTACTTTAGCAGTGTACTTCCTGCTCGTGTGTTGCTTAATTGTCTGGTATTGTTTTGTTTCATACAAAGTAACCAAAAAAATTGTCAGAAATGTGACTTGATTAGTCTTTTCTTGTTTTTAGAACCATTACATAAAAACAATATCGCACTCACTATTTTAGTATCATGCAGATTTTGTTTTAGCACGCCTGCTTAATTGTCTATCAGTATTCAGCATTGGAGCTATTCCCTTCATCACCTTTAAATAATTCTCCATATTGGGAAGAACAAGCTTTCACTGTTGAGAACTGGAAATGGCTGTTTGAAGCATATCGGGGCTGAAATAATTGTCTGGCCGTCTCTCTATAACTGTCTACGAGCTTCACGCACAGCAGGACATGATCTCATAGCAAATAATTCAATGACTCCAGCACCATCTGTGTGGGCATGAATGAATGACTGTGTTGTGATGGCGTGGGGTTTTCAACCCAAATTTCTCTCTCTCTCTCTCTTTCTCACTCTCTCTCTCTCTCTCTCTCTCTCTCACCCCCAGAGTGTTGCCCTTTTGTGCTAACCCCTCTGCTGACCCGTTGTTATTGCTTTAATTTTTTTTCTAGCACTGTAGCACAGATTATTTTAGCACAGAAGCCCAGGGCATCAACGAAGCGAAGAGAACATTTTTAAGAAAAAGTCTAACTGAAGCGATCTGTTGTTCCAGCACACGGCGATCGTGTCCCTCTCTAGTTATTCTTTATTTGGAGATTCGGTAAATCGAGCAGCTGGCTTTATGTTGGTGGTACGATTCGCATGAAGCTTTAAGTTTTGTACAATAAGCCTGTTACATGCAAATGAGCTGCATTATTTCATTCAAAGAGCTGCATGATTAATGAGTCTGTTGGGGGCTGTGTTTGTGTGCGTGTATGTGGAGGTTGTAAAAACAAGCTTGGTGGTTCAAGGCATCTGCTGTTTTTGCTGATGGTTTGACTGGTAGCTGTGCGGTGGCCTCATTTTCTCAGTGTGCCGAAGTAACAACAATTTAGCTACTTAGCTCATTCTACCCCTCCGGTATTCAGACTCATTTTGCACTTGTTAACATGCTTTCCACAATATTGTCTTTGCTTTTCCTGTAGACTCTTCCTTGAAGGTGTCAAGAATGACAGTCTCAGAGGGAAAAGTGAGGAAAAGCATTAGATTTAGTCCATATTGCAGCCTGTTCTGGCCAAGATCCGCCCACTTAGACAGGAAGTGATTGCTTGACTAAAAAAATGCTGCAAAAATAATTTTACAAGTCAAAAGTCTTTCAGCTAAATTGTTATAAATGTCCTAAACAAACTTCTGAGTAGATTGTATGCCACTAACCTGATAAACCTGTTGTATGAACCTAGTATTTTGTAAATACATTTTTGTTTTCAGGTTGGCTGATAAAACCCTGTGTGTGTATAATCAGCCAATGAGAGTAAAGCTTGTCAGATTGACAAAGTAAAAGACTTTTGATAACTGTTAGACATCTTACAGGTTTGATGACTGTTACACATCTTATGTTTTGTTCTTGCAGTGGTGGAGCGTAGAGACTGGAGAGGCACTACAGACGTTCTACACGATGGGAGCCAATCTAAAAAACATACATGTGTCACCTGACTTCAGCACCTTCATCACCACCGACAGCATCGGAATCCTTTACATTTTAAAGAAAGTGGAGGGAGGCGGAGCCTAACATTTGAATCACAACATGAATTTGTCGTGTAATCTCTGGAACTTTTTTACATCCTTTTAATGCACTTAAGGAAAAAACTGAAAAAATCTTGACTTTCTATAGCAAATTCAGCCAGCCATAACATTTGGTTATGAACTTTTTGAAAATCACCTGCCTTATGGATGCATGTCATAATCCTGCCTTGAACAATCTTTGCTTTTCTAGGACAATCTTACTTTCTCTTTGATATCGTAATTGAATGCGAATACTCTATGACCCACATTAACAAAACCCTTCCTGGCATATTCATCTTTTTTTAGAGAGCTTAAGCAGCCCTGCGTTGGTTTTTCCTCTGAGCCTGTGCGTTTGAACCAATGCCTTAATATCTCTAAAAATACATCTGAAAAGCACATCTTTAGTGATGTGCCTTAATTTTTCCTACAGTTTGTGCGGAGGGCTCAGGTTTGATCAGGGATTTGTTAAAGCTGTGACAACGATGTTTTTATGCGTTCACTTTAAACCCAGCTCCACATTTAAATCAGGTCTTTGTGGTACACGATGTCCTCTTTAACAGGTTCTTTTGACGCCGTCTGGTGCCCGGGGTGTAGCGCAAGTAGGTGGACCGGCAAGTTTCACGCAAAAACGCGAAACGATCTTTCAGCACTACTGAAATCAATGTAGTTGTGTTTATGGTGCTTATGAGGTAATAAGATGTGACACATCATAAGTCTACTGGCTTATTAAAGTTATATAACTATACATGCTTTACTACATTGGTTCTTAATCATGGTCCTGGGGACCAACAACACTGCACAAAGTGTCCATTATCCGACACCTTTCATAGATCTCTGCTAATGTCTCAATGATTTGAGACAGGTGTTAAAAAAAGGAAGACTTGCAAAATGTGCTGAACTGTGAGTCTCTAGGAATTAACTGCTCATAGGAAAATGAATACTGTGCTCTCAATGCAAAAGAAAACATCATAATGAAATGCCAAAGGGCAAATGTGTATTTGTTTGTCACTTAAGTAACGGCATGCTCACGTAAATATAATGAACTTATGTGTTGTTAAAAGACATCTGCTGTGTTTGCTAAATGTTAGAGTTTGAAATGAATTTTTATTTTGTTACTCTGTTTCTAAATGTGACTAAATGTGATTTATAACCTGTCAATGTGATTGTTGATGTTGGTAATGATTCTATTATTCTATGGTGTAGGTTTTGATTTTTCACTGGTTGGTCTAAGGGCATGTAATAACCAAATGTACCTGAAGTTTGGTTTATGTATAGCAGAATCACAGTTTGTATTACGGCCCAGTTTTGGTATGGGAACAATTTTAAGTGTGTATAAGAGGGAGAAGAGAGTGGTCAGAGGGCAATCTAATGTATGGCATTGCTGACACAGCAGTGGTCATGCTCCGTCTGTTTCTGACACTTCCTGTTGGCAGTGGGCTGATCAGAACAGACAGCACCATCATATCCAAATGTCACTCTGCACAACACTGTATGTTGCATATTACAGCAAGGATATGCAGTGGCTATAGCTATGGAATACTTTAAATATATTCCATGCTGTAGTAGGCATTTTATGGGGTGGATTATATATATATAACAGTCTCTAATCCTGAGTATGATGTCATAGTCATTTGATTTCAGAGTGGGCTGTGTGGGTGAAGTCAGTGGACAAAAAAAATACAATGAACTATATCTGTGGTATTGCATTTATGTAAGACAATTTCGCTTTGGTGCTGATGAAGTATAAAGCTTACGTGTACAACATTGCACAATGGGAAATACAATGTGCATAAAATTGATTGATTGTCAGATTTTTGCCTTGAGTAGGACTTGAACTCACAATCTTCCGTAACAAAAACTTGTACCAGGCATGCTACCCACCACACTATCACATCAGGGGAAATGCTGTTCAATAGGTTCCTCTATATGTTTGTGAAAAGCAGTGACTGACTGCTTCAAGTTTTTGCAAGGTGGGTAAATTAGAGGGTGGAACAGGCCCAATATTTCAAAAAAGTTTCATAACCACTGCTGGTCATTGCCCTGAAAGTCGGGGGAGGGGACCAACTAATGGTCCCCCCTCCTTTCGCACAATGAGTGAAGATTAAGGGATGCTTTCCACTCATCAAGCGTTATTCCTGGAGATCTGGCTGGGATTCTGTAAAAGAAGTTACAGAAATAAAGGTATACTGCCCAGGATTCAAACCAGCAACTTCTGAAACTGTGAAGCAATACTCAGACCAGAGAGCCACAGATCTCATGCCTGAACCTATAAAGAAACGTATACTTGACTAGCGTTTCCATAGTGCACGTGATACAGCTTTGCATTAGCAGCGCAGGGGTCACAGGTTTATCTGCAAGTGGTGCTACTTTAGACTCCAAAAAATTGATTCCCATTTAAAAAAAATAACTTATTCATTCATACTCAAGATTTGTGTAATGCCATATTTTGTGGTTTCCAAGTCTACATTTAGTTTGGAGAGGCCGGCGTCAGATCGCCATGAATAGACAATGTTATGAAACTGCAAACATACCCATGCGCGGTATATTCCATAGCTGAAGTCTTCCCGCATACAGTGATCAATTCACGTCTGTGCTCATCAAAAACAACATTTAAATGTTCTGTCATCCCACATCAAAGGCAGAGTCACTTATTGTGCTAAATGTACTCCATTTCCCATTGGCCTTTGACAGGGCTTGGTTTGAATTATATCACACGTTCCCTCAGGCTCCTGTATCTGCAGTGTGAACAAGATTTTGATGTAGCGTAGGGGTTGTTTTTTCCTCCTGCATCTCTTCCTCCTCATTTTGCCTTTCATTACATTTTCACCTCCTGTTTTCTGGCGAAACGTTATTGGAGGTTGAATGAAGACACACAGGGAAGATGTTTCTCAAACCGTTACATAATCCAGTGCTGCATCCTCCAGCTAATGCCACCTACGGTCAAAGACCGCTTTGTTGAATTTTTTGGGCATTTTGAGGATGTAACAGAAGATGTTTGGAATCATGTTTGGCTGGTGATGTTCTTGTCTATTCCCGGCCTGTATTGATTATCGGGGTAGTAAGATCATTTATCTTGTGTTGCTAAATCATACGCGTCCCAAAAACAACGGCATTGTTTTGTATAAGTGTTTTGACTTTGCAAGATTTGACTCTGCCATTTACTATTTGTGACATTGAAAATATTACATGGAAAATACTATTAACATCAAATCAACACAACAATTCTGTGTTTAAAACTATTTTAATTCCACAGTATGTGTCATTAAGGAATGTTAATTTAAAATTGATGGTATCACAATCCTAATCGGATAGAGTAATAAGCTCTGATGATTTCACAGATATATGAGAACAGATAAGCAATCAAATTACAGTAACAATCTATCAAATCTATCTATATGGATTTATACATATGTACATACACATATACACGTACCAGTATGTGTTTGTTTTTCTACAACTGTGGGGACAACGTATCTCCATGAGGATGGTAAAAGTCACACACATTTACATTGTTGGGACAAGCCAGCGATCCCCATGAGCGAAACTGATTATGAAACATACTAAATAATGCTTCTTTAAATGTAAAAAAGCAGAAAAGGTTTCTGTGAGGGTTGAGGTTAGGGTGAGAAGATAAAATATACAGTTTGTACAGTATAAAAGTCATTGTCTATGGAAAGTCCCCATAAGGCATAAAAAGTGTGTGTGCATATATACATATATATACATTAATTTATGAATTCATGAACGTCTGACAGATTTTCTGTGCTGTATATAAGCATCAAAGATCTTTTTAAGGTGCCTATGATTTATTTCATCCTGACCTTATGACTTTGGTTTTACCTAGACCATCTACAGACCCCCATGTCACCCCCTTGACACCTGTTCCTTCACACCAGCTCCAGCTGCAAGGCTTTAGTTATGCCTGAGTCAGGTGTGCAGGTATAATCTGTCCTCTGCCCCCTCTGTGTGAACCTTGGCCTGAGAATGGCTCCTGTCAGCTGGTCTGTCTGTGGGCGGTTACTTTATTGCTCACTCTCGTCAGGTCAGGTGGCGCAGGTCCAGCCATGTGGGTATGAGAGAGAAAAAATGGATGCCAAAGCCACAGGTCAATGTGCTGGTGGTATTTCCTGCTGTATCCCTCTCAGCATGCTAACACACACAGAGTGCACACAAAGTTAGAGTGTAACAAAACACTACAGTTTGTTAGTGAAGGAACAGTGCTTTGTGTGAGGAATTATATGCGTGAAATTAATTTCTGCAAGTGTAAATATGCCACAAATTTAAATACGTGGCAGTGGAAATTTTATTAAAGTACTTATATAAAGTCTGAAAACCCTTTTCTTATTACAATGTATGCTTTCATGAATGTTAACATTATTGAAAACGTAGGTTTTCCTGCTTTACGGAAGAATAAAAGTCATACAGTTTTGGAATTTTAGGTTAAATATTCCATTGACCTACAGGGAAAAATTATGCTTGAATTACGTGCTTCTGTGGGTTGTATTGTCAATATGTCTGTGTTACGTATGCAAGTGAAATTAAAAATGTAATAAAATAATTTATTAAACCATTATGACCATTTCTCTGGTGTTAAGCATATTTTGAGTTCTGAATACAGCTCAGTGATTCATCACGCGTCCAGGCAGGAAGACCTTCACCCTTCTACAGAACGCGTGCAAGCTTGTGCACAAAGGCCACTTCTTGCTGTTAAAGCCTTTTCACACTTCAGACAGCCACCATAAGCTGCCTTTGTCCTTTAACAACAAAATGTGTTGAGTCAGTAGAACATGCTGTTCTCACAAGTAACCCGTGAGTGCTCTGGAGAGCAGTGTGGTCTGACAGATGTTTGAGGACTTACGGAGCGACTGACCCAAATGTGCCTCCTTTTTTATGCCGATAATAAGAATTCGCATGCCGTTTAGCTATGATTTCCTGCAGTTCCCAGGAGCGTGTACACCTCGGTTTGTAGAATGCAAAGGAGGTTTAACAAAGGAGGGACTTTAGAATTTAATGTCTAAGTACATCTATATAAGTACATTTAGTCTTTATGGTTATATGGTATATATAACATAATAATATAAGAGTAATATGGTTATGTTAGTTATCTGTGGCCGTGGTCTTTGGTTTTGGGATGCTGGATAAAGTGGGCATACTTCCAAATCATGCCCTTTCTTCTCACCTCTACGGCCAGTGGCAGCAGTGTCCACCACCACAAAGAATAACTTTGTATAATTGTAGATATGATTATACATTAGTTGAACATTCAGTCCAGTGTTAAAAATGTTGTTCTTAAAGGTGCTAATGGTGAAACTCCATGACCAGGTTAAACACTGCTTACAGATAAATCACAACAATAACACACTGTCCATTACATATATGTACACTATTCTTTAAGGGTGATGGAGTGTCAAAACAATCCACCCATCTTCTATTGCACGAACAAAGTTGTCGTCCCACCGCAAACTCACAGCACTGAATCAATGGCTTTTGCCATTATCAGTCTTTAAGTCCTGTACAGCAGAGGTGTGCTCTGGTAAGGCACTTGTTAAAGCAAACCTTATGTTGGCACAGTTAAATTACTGTCTACACAACTAATGTTATTTAACACAATGGGTGTCACTGTAATTTCAAGTCCAATAAAAAAATAGTGTTTCACTGCCATATTCCTTGTGGTGTACTGCACTATGCACACTCCTCAAGGAACATTCCCCAATTATGAGAAGTCAATGTTGCCATGGAAACAGCAATTACAGCATTCTCCACAGCTGTGGGTTTTTGCAGGCTAGCTAGGAAATGTTTCTAATGTGTATGTTGAGTGTTTAATGCCACCCCAGTAGAGTCTGTGCCATTCTGCACCTTAATGCACTGACATACAGGTTCTCATGTTAAATGTGACTATTCAGAGAGACACAGCATGTAACATGCAAACATAATTTACATACAACATGTATTTTTTAATACCGTACACGGGATGCAAAAATGTGTTTACACATGTACAATGGTGGGAAAGCATATTTTGCGTGTTTACGTTTTAATCAAGCGCAAGACAGACCGCAGACGCTCGCATACATATCAGGTTGTTCAAGACGCTGCCAACATCCTGAAAAAACACAAATCAAGTTCTAGCCTTTATTCTAGAATTGTAAAATTGTTCCCATCTCATGTGTTACAGTCGAGTGTTTAATGAGTAGTTTAATATTCATATCTGCCGCACTGCATGTTGTTGCACAGTACATAGCCTGCAGTGCGCTTTTGGTAATGTTAGGTACTCATATTTGTTTCTCGTTTATTGTAGGGCAACAATATTGCACAAAAGCAAAATGGTAGTGGAAAACAGTTCATTTAGGACCAGCATGTAGTTTATGAAAAAGTATTGGTCTCAAACACAGAAGGTCAAAGATACTCATGATATTGAGTGGCAAGCTGTGGATTAAAGTTATATGCAGGTCAGTAAACATTTTTATTAAAACAATGTATCATTAGGAAACAAGCTGGTCATGTGTATTATATTCCACCTGTAAAATTGTTAGGTTAGATAAGGAGCCATTATAATCAAATACAATAAGGGGGCACAAGCCTCCAAAATGTTGGGTTATATACATTTTGTTTATATAATAAACCAAGACGCATCATTTGTGTTTTCTGAACGTTTTCTTTATATCAGAACATTAATTCTAAGTAGGAGTTGTGTACAATCATGTCAGTTCCTGGAGTTTTATCTTGTCCTCTTTTGACTATTGGCCCAATTAAAACATTCTCAGCACTCAAATATCGCATTGTTCTTTTAATAGTAACATGACTAAACTGGCTTAATAATCACAAAACTTCTAATCTTTTGATATCACTGCAGAAATCTATTTTGGCACATTCTGTAAATGTTAATTAATTGATCTGTAAGATAATTACATAAACGGTTATTCCCTGATGCTTAATTTAGCCAAAAGCTTCGGGATATGTACCATCTGGGACATAAGACTTCAGTTACCTCATTATCTCTCTCGCCCTCTCTCTCTTCTTTCTTTATAGTTAGAAATTAAATGGCAAGTTAATGCACTTGATAAAAGATTACGTCAATGAGATAATCTTACCTGATAAACTTGTTTTCTAAGCATTCTGATTTATATACCGTGGCTTAGAAAGATGCTGTAAACCTCAAAAAATGCTACCATGAAACTTGGTTTATCTGGACAGTATAATGTTGCTATTAAAGACATTGCCAGGCTGATTGTACTTGAACCTGTAAGTATATCGTAAGTCTCCCTCAGGTGTGTCACACAGAATAAAAGAATCACACTATAAAAGACTAATTAAAACTATAGGGAAAATAACTGAAGCAATCAGATTTTCAGTGTGTGTGATTAAAACTCTGACAAAGGTAAATGATAGAGAATCAGTCATTCTGTGGCGAGTCATGTACCGTTCTTTAGATGCTGGTTCCAGTGTTGCCATTTTTCCAATACTGGCTTTCTGGTTTCTTCAGGAGATTCGTAACTGCAACATAACTAAAGAGTGTTAAACAAGCTGTATGTAGAAAAGAATGCAGGCTCCATGGAAACGAGTGCACAGGAACTAAAGTACATCTCATTGCCTGAGGTACATATGCTAAAAACACACACACGCACATCAGAACTTTAACATGAATTTTAACATGATTCCTGTCTCTACGAAATCTTATATTGTGACGGGCTCCCAGGAGCCGCTGATATAGTAGATATACAATAGAACAACAGACAAAATACAGAACAACAGATAGATAGATAGATAGATAGATAGATAGACAGGCAGACAGACAGACAGACAGACACTTGAGTCTTCTACATGTCTAACTGCTCACATTAAAATTACCCTATAAATACTGTAGATCTACTAACCAAAAACAAACAGACAAGGGCCACAGAGTGGTCAATGGTTCTACAATCTGGATTTATTCTGTGTGCTTTGCAAGAATATAAATAAAGACCAAACGTACAAAATCTGTGTGCTGGAAGCCCAAGCCTATCTACACATGTTAGTCTGCAATGATGTTACAATTTCATCCATTGCTCAAAAGATTTTGTTTTTTGTGAAATTTGGTACCTTGTTTACCAATGTAATTATTTTCAATTGTTTTATTTGCCATTGTTTATACATTTTTTAATTTGTGTTTTTTATTACATTACATATATGAACAATGAGTCAACAAAATATTTATTTACAGAACTGTGGCAAAAATTCTACAGTAACAATGAGTGAAAATAAGATATCTGTTTTTATATTTTCATCTGAAATGAAAGTGGAGCCATCCACACATTCAGTTTCTCTGTAGTACTAGAATAATATTTTTGTTTTCTTAGGATGGCTGCGTATTCAAGCTAGACATATCATATAAAAATAATGTAAAGTTAGGACAACATCAGACAGGAATTGCACAATAAGAATAATTAAAATAATTGCAAATATTACAGTAATGGTAATATAGTTCTCTATTAAACATTAAAATGTCTTGCCAATATGAATATTAATCTGTATGGCATTGCCAATTATGTCAACAACCATTTTATAGTGATTTTTGGCACAAGACGAATCCATTTTATGGTTGCCCAGTGCAATAAGTCTATTCACATTGTGCATATTTATTTTTATATCATTGACCACAAACCAACAAAAGAAAGAAAAAAATCAAAATTACAGCAAATCATATAGTGTCCATTTTTAACCCAGTCCAGACATGCCATTGTATTTTGGACTAGATATTTAGTAAAGTCAGTGTAGTGTGTCAGAGTCACCATAGCAACTGTCTCCACGGCAACTGAAGCTGTCTCTCACGCAACAAAGTTGTACGATGGCCGCTGTCCATTGGAACACAATTGCTGCCTCTCGAAAAGTATACATTCAAATCGCCAGGCTCCTCCCGTTTGTCCAATGCAATGTGTGTGTGCGTGTGCATGCGAGTTATTTTGTAAAAGGCCACGGGTCCGCGTCAGTAGTTCTTGTAAGTTCCCGTTGAGCAAGTCCTCGTGTGAATCCTTACACATGCTTTAAGAGAGGCTCCACACTTTAAGTTCCGTATTTGTAGTCCTTTATAGCAATGCATGTGATTGGGGGTCCATGTTAGGGGCAGGCTACATTCTCTGAATTCCACTGTAATAGACATGGGCGTCCGCCATTGCCCTGTGAATAAAATCACATGACTTATCCAAAGTGTCCATCAAAAAAAGCCCCCCCTTCTCCAGTTGACATGGACTTGCATGCTTTCCATCACCTACACTGCATGTCTCAGGGACTGGCTCGTTTCTGGGGTTTTTCATTCATAGCCAAAACCAAAAAAAGAGAAAAGAAACACAACGGAAAAAGTTCGGAAAGGAAGGAAAAGAACAACGCGCGTATTAAGAGACAAACCACGAATGTCTCATCGTAAGGTAAGATTAGTTAAATGCTATATGATAAACTTCCTGTCCAGATAGACTTCAAATTAGTTTTATGCTTCGACTGACGTCTAAAAACAAGCTATTAATTCATGTGCCATTTAGAAAAGACAAAGCACCATTCTGCCTCTAAGGGCCGTCTGGTTAATCTGACAAAAACATCTCCCTCAACAAGGGATTATAAATTACAGCAGTTTCGTTTACTGAGCGTTCACTGATACTAAAAATTAAAACGTCGTTAAGTGACGCACAAACAAGATAAGCAAAATGTCTTTCAGTGAAGTCCAAATCTCCGCTTCTATGCCAGCCGTAATGGATGCCCACCTTAAAAATCTCCCCGTTTGCCCCCGCTAACTACGCTGTCTAGTAAGAAAGAAAATCTCGACTCTACAAACAACGTTTGTTTAAAAGGCTTGTAGCAGCATTACGGTTTTAAATTGTCATTCAAGCAGTCGAGAGGGTGTGGGAGGGGGCGTGGCCAAAGGGAAAAGTCTGGAGAGGAGCTTCCAAACGAAGCGAAGTAAAGGAAAACGGCACGAAGAGGGAGAGGGAAATAAAAGGGGAAAGGGGGGGAAAACTGAATGAAAAACAACCGCTTGCAACACTTTTTTTGTGTTTTGGAGGAGAGAGTGAGCGCAGAGAAGCGCTTGATCGGCAGCGTGCCGGCCTGAGCGGGACAGTCTCGTTTCATGCTTAGGCTGGACAGGTGAGGGAGTAAGAGAGATAGAAAGAGAGGGGGAAAGATCGAAGGAGATAAAAGACAGCGGCAGCGTCATCATGCAGAGGCCACGGTAAACGGGCGGGCTGGGCCGGGCGGAGAGACGCGGGCTTGTCACAGGTCACTGGGCCCGTGGCTCCGTGGGGGGCCTCTAGAGGGCGCTCTCTGTAAGGCACACACACAGGAGTGGACAGTATTTTGGGTGTATATTAGAAAATAGTGGTCTCATACTTGGTGTTGGCTCCTCTTTTGGCTTCCTGTCCTGGCTCGACTATCCAGGGGACGTTGGCGTGGCCCTTTTGATCCATTGAGGGCTGCTCCATCTAAGGTAGACAGAAGAAAGAACGGTGAGTTTAAGAGCAATTCAAGGGTTAAGGAGCAGTCATACCAGATTTTAATAGAGTAGGTATGCAAGCATACGAATAGAATTTTGTTTAGAATTGTATACTTGCACTAGTATTGAAAATGAGTAACTTGACACTATAAACATCTGACGTGTAAAGTGTCACATATCTTAAGTCTTGCTGTCTTGTTGTCATCTAACATGGAGTAATCTCTAGTTTTTTGTCATTTTAAAACTAGCTAAACGTTTGCAGAAAGCTACCGAATGGTCCAGTTATCCCCTGCTGCTTGATGCTGTAATTATGTCCATCTCTAATAAATGGCACAAAAGTTGTTGTGCATTTTAAAGGAAATATTGTTATATGACTGTAAAATATTTTGTGTATGTTTAACAGAAATGCATTATTATGCAAAAATTATTTAAATTAAAGCCCAGGAGTATGACATCAAATCCTGTGTTGAGGTTCGACAAACACAAGACTGAAATCTTGTAGTGTGACCACCCCAGAGAGAGAAGGAGAGGGGGGGGGAGACAGAGAGTTGGAAAGACAGTGTATTGGTTAATCAAGGCAATCCCAAAGACACCATGTGGTATACAATTCTAATGTGAAATGGGTTTGTTTAATACCAAATATCACCATCTTCATCCTGCAAATCTGCTATAGTCAAAACTACCCTACAACTAGTACATCTTTATCAACCAATCAAAACACGATTCCTTGTTGCCACGGCACCTCAGCTTTGCTCTACATAAAGCTGAGCTATACATGGCTCAGAAACGCAATTCTCTACAGAAACAATACGCACACACACAAACAAACAGCAAATTACGTCTCCTGTTGGCTTGAGTTTTTATCAGGTTTTTCCACATGCAGTTGCGAGAATTTTAAATAACATAATCCGCACTCTGCCCGGCTACCTCTGAGTGCTCTTAAACACACACCCACACTAACTTCATTCTTCTCCACATCCAAGCACTTCAAAAAAGAAAGACACTAATCTTACGCAATAAACCTAATATGAGGCATCAAGCTGAAAAGGAGCTTAATGGTTTGATAACACATTTAGGGGAGGGTGAGTTGGTGTCTTGGATAGAACATGCTGAAATACTTCCATGCATATTTTGTGAAAATGTTTAGTCAGCGGACGGACAGTCAGGTTATTGAAAGACGACAGGAGAAAAGGATTCATATGAACAGATGATGCAAACAAACTGAACAAAAGGAAAAGATTTAAAAAAACAGATAATTCAGAAATGAAAATTCTGTACTTATAAATATTATAAATACAATTGTTATTAAACCTGTTTGCAGCATTTTTTCAGTGGAAAACAAAAGGAGAATTCTTACACAACCAACATATAGTACTTCATAGTCAGTACAACTATCAAGCTCCAAAATGGCAAAAACAATTGTGTGAATTCAGAAGACTTCAGGACTAGTTTTTAGACACCCATAATACTGAGTCACGCCACATAACCGTACTGTAAATTATGCATAATTACATGCAGGTAACCCTAAACCAAACCCTTACCCTATAGTAAATACATATTAATATTACTAAGTACTTTATTTTACGTGTAACCAAACCTGCTTTGTGTTCCACAGACAACATACATGACATTTTCATTTTGAGTGAACGATCCCTTTAGGAACAAGACAATATCACAAAACATGATGAAAGGAAAAAGGGAAAATCAGGAAAAGGAAAATGTAAGAAGACCTGACATTCAGATGTTTGTGGATAATGGAGGAGTCGTGAGGTGTGAGGAAGAGGAGAAGGGTAAATAGGGGGCCGGTGGGGGGTGTAAATATGCCCCAGGGACCAGCGGCTAGAAGGGGATATGACCTAGAGATGGAACACAGAGGTCACAGAGGACAATAAGGTCAACAGAGGACAGAAGGACTTTGTTCTAATGCAATAACACAGCATATGATGTTAATATGGATCAAGATAAGACCATAATGAGCAATTTCCCATACGCAAGGCAATATCAATAACATCAATAACACAGCACACATGGCCACAAAGGATGCAGTTAGTGTGCAGGGTAACAGTTGCTAAGTCAGCTGGATTTTAGCCAGAAACAGGTCTAAATCCATAACGAAGCTGCAATTGCAGTGCAATGAGAAATTTAATTAAAATGTAAAATATAAAAAAATTAAAATGAGATTTAATTATAGTATTCAACAAAGTTTAAACAAATTTAAAAACCATTGTGAAAAAAACAGTTACAACAGGTGGGATGAGATTTCTCTGAGGACCTCAGAGTTATCTGAAAACAATTCTGGTAATTAGCTCTGTAGTTTGTTTTATTATTTATTTTTATTGAGGTTGTGAGGGAAAAACTAAACTGGCATTCAGTGATGTGAGAGAGGGGGAAGCAGGGGATCCGGAATGTTGCAAGCCAGATTTAAATTGACCAACCTGAGCACCGCAGCTAAATGTGACACCAGCTCCTGCAACTTCCTATTTTCAAAATTTCCATTCAAAGGAGTAACATATTGGCTTAGTATTTGTATAGGAATGATCTCACACACACATAGTCTGGCCCGGCAAATGAAAAATATCCCCGGCTCCTCCCAGGAATAGCAGTAGTGTAATATCACACACACACACACACACACACTTTATGTACTGTGATGCAGCCTTTAAAACGGTTGTAAGTTTCCCAAACAAGGAAGGCCAACTTTGCAGGCTAGACTCCAAATGCTACTGTTTATTTTCAACCAGGCATCTATCATTTCTGTTCTGTGTAATCCAACTCCAACAGGCAGGATGCGTTTTATTTTTACTTAGTGCTACCACCTATTCTGGGTCTCTTCCAGAGAGTGGCAGTATCCCTGGTGGTAGGGGAGGGGGGTGAAGGAGGCACCGTGCCCACTGTAGGGGCACTGGGACCGGGTGAAGGAGGAGGCTGCCCAGGAGGAAGTGTGTTTCTGGAGCTCCATGCAAACAGTTCTAATCAATCTCTTTCATCTTTAAATGCACTGAAGGGAGTGAGGAGAGTGCCATTTACAGATCAAACACTCACCTCTCCGTCCCTCAGGACAGGCTGAGACACACACACACACACACACACACACACATCGGTGTGCATACAAACAAACTTTTACTGGAAAAAAGTAAATCTATTTAAAAACTGGCATACACACATTTTTAATATTGTTTTTAAAATAAACTTCTTACCTAAAACCTAAAATTTTCCGAACCCATATAGTGTTATTTTTCCAGTTGAACACAAACGTTTAACAGCACTAAAAGTAAAAAGTATATTTAAAAGTACTCTACTTGTGTGGTATATTTGGAAGATTTGAAATATATGTTAAATGGATTACTTTTATGGTGCATTTGTACTAAGAATTGCATAGAAAGAACTGCATAACACTCCAAATTTTGCTTTTGTGTTTCCTCCCAAAAAAATAACAGCATACAGATTTGGAACGACACGAGGTGATTAAATGACAGAATTTTCATGCTTAGGAAACAATTCTTTAATTCTGTGAATTCCGTCTCCCAACATGTGCTTCTAATCAGATAATCACACAAACCAAGATCAATTCAAGATTTTAAATCATTTTAATGCTGTAAGTTTACTTAGTGGCATGACTAGAGCATGTTAGTACAACAGCTTTTTATCACCTGGACAAAACCCATTTAAGAATAAACAGCACATCTGATTTCTGGTCACATGCTATGCTGGCATATTAACCCAGAAGCTTAATTTCCCATAATGCATCACTCAGCAAACGCTCAGCTCAAGCACACAAATACGTGTGGAATAATAGAAGGGTTAAGAATGATGAGACGGGTTGCTTTGTTGGTTATCCAGACTGGCGGAGAGCACACGTGTTTGTGTTGAAAAGGCAAAATCACTCACAGACTTGCGTATGTTGACGCGAGGTTTAGGGACGGGTTTGGAGGGTTTGCTGTCAAAGCTCTCAGGCAGAGTGGAGGACCCATGGCCGCTCTTTCTGGCCTGCAGGGCCAACTGGTACGCCACCTCAAAGGCCTGGCCCAACGTCAGGATGATCTCATAGGCCAGATTCTGTAGACAACACACACACAATTAACACTTGTACAATCTGCTTCTACTGGTACAGACCAGTTGAGAAATGTCTAAAATGATTTGAGTTCAATTTAATGGCACAACATTTGGCAGCACAACATTACACACAAATAATATCTATCAATATACTCCAAAAGTCTCTATTTAAAATCTGCTGACATTAAAGCTCATTTTAATGTCTGTTTTCGAACGCTGATAACCTTCAAATCAAATACTAATCTAATCGAGTACATCTCCACAGAGAGACAGAGGAGAGAGAACTTGCTACCAACCACATCGAAAGCTGTGAAGACGTGGCAGTAATGATGGCTGGATTTTAGGTCCTTGGTGATGTATGCAAATGTGGAAAGGTCCTCTGGGTCCTGTGCCGCACACGAGATGTTTCTGATCTCATGTTCTGCTATAATGTTCTAAAGACCAGACAACAAGAGGAACTGGTCAATGCAGTATTCATTAAACCATAGAACATAATGGATTGAGTTGGTATGTATAAATTGGAGCAATTGGAACAGTGGCAATGGCAGATGGTTACCTTGTTGGTGGCATCAATAAACTTGACACCCTTATAGGAGACAGACAGTACTATGGTGGGGATCTTCTTCATTTGCTCTGTAGACTTCTTGCAGAGAGGAGAAGAAGAGGAGAGATCAGCAGGCAGTCTCAAAGTCTAATATTAACATTCATGAGGCCCTGTCACGCACTTAATACAAACTCAAACACACTAAATTATTTACATGTAATATCATTATGTCCCCAGCAATAACCCAGATAGCATCTGATCTTGAGACAAGTATCAAACGGGCCAAAATAACATATGTGCACTGTTTAAAATGCTCTTGGCCAGATTATAAATATTATGGTATCATATACCACACACGGGCCTGCTGAAATAAACGGCCTAAACCAGCCTAAGGTGGTTTGCTGGTCTTGGCTGGTTTAAACTGGTTTTGTGAAAACTGGTCATCATTCTAATCCACCAAAACAGACCAATCTAACCATCTTGACTAAGCTAGAAAACAAGCTGAACACCTTAGGCTGTTCAAACCAGTTTTAAGCTGTTTTGTGTTAGCAGGGGTATAAATCACAAAGTTGAGGCTGATGTTAAACTGCAGCGACTCAGAATTAATTTTCTTATCTCTCTACACAGTCATATCAGCTGTCAGACTGGAATATATTCATCTGGACCTCATTTCTCCTCTAGCTATCTCTGCCAGCACCCCAGCAGGCCTTTACAGCTCTGTACCTGTCAAACTATTCAGCCTAAAACAAAGACTGAGAGACAGAAGACCTAAATTTACAGCCTCTGATTGCATTAGTGTTTGTGAAGCAGTGAGGGTGGGTTCTAAAACTGTCTCAGTCTCATTTCAATGGGGAGCAGGCAGGAGTAAGATGGAGAACAGATGGTGTTTTACATGCATACCAAAACAGGGCAGCTGAACTGTGCCCCCGTGTTAAATAATCTCACGAGAAAGGAAGTCAGGGGTCGTTTAAGTAAAAGGAGGTTCTTTAAGGTAAAGGGAGAGCAGATAAACTGAAGTCATTGTGGACGCAGTGGAGATACAGCAGGATTTTGAAAAACCCGTCCGAGTAACAAAAGAACCCAGCTAAGTGTTACCATTGTTCCTCTAAAAACAGAGATCATGTCTGCTTTCTTAAGGTTCGTATTAAAGTGACCCAAGTTTGGTGGAAATGGGGTTGGACGGATCTATTGAGTGGTTGCCATGGAGACACAATTCTTACCCTCATTTTTGCGCAGGCATCGTGCGTGGACTCCGTGCCGCGTAACTCCTTCACCAACATCGATCCCAAATACTGCAAAATACACCAGAAACTTAGAACACACAATGTCCCTCACGTCCATTTAATGTTAATCGCATTTCTTACATCAAAAAACTTCAATTTAACATTCATGACCATTTTTCCACCCAGAGATCACTTGGAATATGGCTGTCAGGCAAATAAATAACAGTATGGAAATGTTGCAGTGTACAATGAAGTGTGCAGAAACAGTGTAGATGCGCCGGGATCTGGTGAAGTGTTACACGATGCTGCTGAGAATCAGACAAGGACAACCTTGAAAGCCAGCACACCGTGTTTGAGGCGAAAGCAATCTGGCATCAGGATGTGTGACAGGGTTTTGTAAAGCACTCATTGTAAAGCACTGAATCTACCCATTAATCTGAGACACATTAATTGTGTTGCAAGAAGTAATTTTCACATATGTTGCCACCGTGACAATTAATGATTTATAACAGACACACAAGTCCTTACAGCTAATATTATTTTCTATTCCATTATACAAACCGGTTATATGAACAAAAGTTTTATATTTTTTATATTTATATTTATTTTTAGGACTACTGAAGGACCAAATTTTTTATTGAAGGACTACTTCAAATGTCCTCACAAATGTTTTTTGAAAATTTTGATCATAAATGATGGAATCCAAACGTACATAAATGATGCTAGACTAAAACAAAACTAATTCTAACCTTAAAAAAATGTTTGCTAACTTATTTTTTCAAAACAAGAATGATTCCTAAGGAAGATTGTCGTATTTAGATTGACCTAAACCAATAACCCCTAAAAAATATTTACATTTAAATTCAAATGTTTAATTCTAGCTGTGGACATGCGTTCATCCATTTGTCTTCTTCACATCTCAACCACATCTCAACCCGGCAAATAAACTCTTGACCTTTCACCCCGGTCAGTCACAGATTCATGCATGTATTCAGTTCGTAAACTCCATCGGCATTTTTTGGCACAGGAGAATAAGCCAATCGAATTTACATTGCTGTTGCTAGGTAACAGAGTTGGTTTATGTAAGCTAATACTAGAGCTACTCGGTCCTGTCGAGGCGCTGCAAAAGCTGTATTGATCGAAGGTTAAAACACCATTATTCACTGCTGAATAACTAAAGGACTCACAGATAGCTTTCATGTTACTTTCTTTTTGGTTATCTGATGGCTTACAGGAGCCAGCCAAGGCCACCATTTGCAACCAACTTAATTCTTCAAACTTTCGCATTTAAATAGCTTTTAAATAAGCGTTAGCTCTCCTTGTACAAATCTTGTAGATTTTCATATAAGAAGAATCACGCTTACATATGCTTCATAGTCACATGACTGGAATATAAGCTTCTCAGGATGGTGCTGCCAGTATTGCACGGGCGTAGATGATGTTGCCTCGTTCGGAGGCCGTAACGTGATTGGCTCGCACCATTCTCCTTGCTGAAAGAGAAGAGAGATGTTAGTAAATCAAATCAAGGTTAAGCATGTAAGAGCTCATCTTACGAACACAAAAGCCAATTGTCTTTTCACTTTATTTTTTAAATCCATTTGCCGTTTACAGAGTCCATGTCCTCTAATAATCAGATTATAGGGTACAGGGTTCAGAAAATAATTGAATTGTTGCCAAGCAATTAGATTAGGTTTTATTTAGACCTGTCAATATAACACATTTATTTATTACAATTATTTTATTTAGAAAAAAATTTGCAAAAATAAATCAATATAATCATGACCACTGACTTCCTACAGGCAACACGCCTCAACAAACCACAGAATGAGTTAACAAGGGATGATTTTTTGGGCACAAAAATACCTACAGGAGATACAGCACAACTGAATGGAACAAAAAACGTTGATTTATAGATTAGACATGGAGCTCTTAGTAACAGATGCGTAAAAAGCAAGACATATGAATGCAAACCCCTAATAACTTCAAACAGTCTGATTACTTTAGAGAGATTGACAGACTACATTGTAGTGAACAATAAAAACAGTACAGTATATAGTCTTCTGTAATGTCTATTTATCAATGCTTTACTGCTGTGTCACAATAATGGAATAATGGAATGTCTTCAATTATCTTTATTTGAAGGCTCTTCCCAGTGAATACATATATATATATATATATATATATATATATATATATCNATCAGCATATGATGTATTTACTTAAAACATTTTATCGATTGGCATTCCTAATGCAGACTGTCATTAAATAGCTTCTAAGCAATTAGATCCATTAGGTCCATTTCATTGGATCCAAGTCATAATAAATTCTCTTTCTCCCTTTGTCTGTCTTTCTCTATCTGAGTTTGATCTATAGAGCCACAGGTCAGGAAGAACTGATAAAGAGTAAAAGAGAGAGTTTTTAGAACAATTATTCATTTTGTCTAGGTGCAATTACTCATTCCATTCACAACCAATACAAAACACAATCACACACACATCAGTGTAGCACTGATAAGCTCTGCTGACGCAATGTGACACACACACACACACACACTTTTACACAGCACACTACCATGAACCCAAATTAATGATAGTTTGATTCTGGCTACACTTAATGGCACACAAAGCACAACTGATTGAAGCACACTAACACTTGCACAGGAGTAGTGCACTAATTGCAAGTGCACTAACTCACCATACTGACTTGTGCCATCTGCCTTTCTAGTTTGGAGCGCGGCACGTCCTCGAAGTAGCTGTCGTTGCGTCTGCGTCTCGGGTCAGCCTGCATCATGAGATGCTGGACGTCCAGAGATCCAGCGTTGGGGTAGGCCTGACTCATAGATGGAGACAGCTGAGGGGGAGTGTGGTTCCCGGTGGGCTCCTACAGGGGGCGATATAGAGGACACTGTCAGCCGTTTCATTTGCATTAATATTCAGAGCATTAACATTTCTGCTCTAAATGTTGGACATGTTAACCTGTATACTGTATGCTCGAATTACAATTTGGTACACAGACAATTTAAAGACGCGTGGCAAAATGTACCAGTTTCTGGTACCCATAATAAGTCCCTTAAACTGTGATAAAGTTTGTTAAAATTCACAGCATCAAATTTGTGAATTGTGGGTATTTCCTCCACTTTTCCAACAAGTTTTGACCTTAATTTCTACTGCTTGTGGGTGTATTCACATTTAAGTAATTTTTTTTGTTACATAGCCCACTATTTCTCTGTCAGATAGTCCATCCATTGATTAAAAAGGAATATGTGTTAAGCTACTGGCCAAAGGAGCTCCGATTTCTCATTCTGCGGGCTGGCTCTTGTATCGATTAGACTCCCTGAACAGTCTGAGGAGTCTGCTGCATTTGAGAAAAGCTGTTTGATCCAGCCAGGAAGATCAAGTTAAATCCCTGGAGCGACTCAGGCCACAGAATGTCGTAGCTCTCCGGATAAGGAGAACAGGGTTGGCAGGACTAGTGTAAATCACAGAGAAAGTGATTGTCTATTCTCTTAAAACTTGCCTTGCTTTACAAGACCACAATCCGTATAAAGAGGGGATATAAACAAAGCAAACACACATATTTAGGTGCTATTTTATGTTTCAATCACCCATCCATGTGAGTAGTTAAGTCTTGCTGGACACAAGCCTAAGAGGAATATAGAAATGTTTCTATTCACCCGTAGAGAGATAGCTCGTGGTGGTTTCTGTGGAGGGTCTTCGTGCAATCGATCTCCAAGGGACGCAAGTATTCTTTTCCTGTGACCGATCAGATTAATCTTAAGAACCTGAGAGCGAGAGAGACACAAGGAGAAAAATGAGTGCTGTACATATATTCCTGCTTCACATCAAACCTGAGGCTTATTCACTGACCACCTACAATCCAGTCTGTCCAGGCACTAAATGTGCTGGGAATATTGAATTCAGTCAGCATTTTTTTTATTTATGCGCCCCCATAATCTTCAATGAAAACATTAACCTCCCCTCCCCCACGAAACGACATCTCTTGATGATGTTTGTTTGGCGAGGGCGGGAC
>JAZGTJ010006504.1:0-15986 GCA_036877575.1 Botia almorhae | reverse complement strand
ACACACACACACACACACACATCTATTCAGGCTGACCTGCTGAAGTCCCTGACCATAGGATTAGCATAATGTGCACTAACACACAGTCTCGTACATAGACCCTGAGTCCTGCACACAAAGACCCTCATTTAGAGCCAGAACTACCAGCAAGAAGGAAAAGGAACAACTCCAAACAAGAGACAAATGAGAAGGTCAGTGATACACACACACACACACACACTCAAGGGTGAGAATTAAGGGTGTTACAGCACAGGTGAGAAGTGCAAACACATGATTTTAACATGCACAGAGTTTCTGTTCTAGGTTTTCATGTGGCTATTTCTTTCGGTATCGCACAGAATTCTTCCTGTTGTTGCAGTGAAGTGATTATATGATTATGAATCTCATTGGGAAACATTTCCAAAGTCTCATTACTGAATGAATGCTTGTGAACCTGTCGGGCGTGTAATGTGTGTTGGGGTAAACAGCATCTTGGTTTTGTCTGTTGTAGAAATGTTGTTTTAAATGCACACCAGACCAAAGAGTCTTTCTAGTTTCAATGTTTTGCTTTTGTTTGCATGGTTTTGTTCAACAGTGAGATGTGAATTTTTTTTTCACTCTGAGTCGTCTTAAACGTGACAATATTTTCATCACCATATTCACTATTTGAGTTGATGCTGGAGTACTGCAGTTGTCATGGAAACGATTAAAACACACTCACAAACATCAACACCTCATTCCTTCATCTGGCTAACACACAACACGATTTGTGTTACTCATCCATTCCACAATCCTCTCTTCAGTATCTGGCTATATGTTGCTTCTCTTTGTTCTGTCTTTTCTCATCTGCAAGCATCTGTATGTAGAGAAGCTAGTAAGTGTTCTTTTGTACTGTAGTATAACACAGTATCTTTGATGTAGGGCTAGGCAGGTTTGTTATGGTTATTTAAAATATAGTCCATTAGTTATTGCAAAAACAACTTTTGTGTTGTGATATATACATTAACTGTGATATAATTTTCTCACACCGTCTACCCCTAATCCAAAGTGTTTCATCTCATGGTCAAAGATGGTTTGTTTAGATTACTGTGTTCTCTCATACCTTCCACTTTGCTGTGTTGTTCTTGTTACACCTTTGCACTGTGATTGCGCTGTGCTTCTGTCTCTGTCTGTGAGTTTTTATAGAACGGGTTTGACATAGTGAACTTATATGTAGGTCTCTTTTTCTCACTTTGCTGTTTGTCCTACAGGACAGCCTCTCCATGGCATCTCCTGCTTTTCTTCTCTCTCTTTTTGTAAGTATCCAGGCTAAAGATCACAAGATGTTTCTTGTGACCTCTTACCAAACGCTGGCGCACACACGCACAGACATGCAAATGCTCAGACACTCTGATTGGTTACAGTTGATCACTCCATGACTCCAGCATTGGTCAATGTTATTATATACATATTCTGGTTCATATGCCAAAAAAGTACACTTCATGATCATTATTAGCAGTTACTATAAATTATTTTGTCTTGTTTTGTTTTGTTCTTCCTGATTGGACCGTTGACACAAGTTGATTTTGTTATTGATTTTCAAAATAATTAAGGAAGCTTTAAAAAAGTGCCCGCTCTGCTGACTTCAGTTCAGTGTTTACACACTTAATCTTAATCTTTATCTTTCTGTTCTAGCTTGTATTTTTTTGGTTTTGGTAAATTTGTATTGCAGCAGTAACATTTGTAATGCTACTGTCTGCTTAGCATCATCTATTGTCGTAGTACCACACACATACACACACTTCCTCTTTCAGGTAATGGCCAGGTAGTTTTCAGCACTGATGGTCTGGTGTGTTAGTGCAGTAGATGACTGTTGTGTTTTGATCAGCTCAAGTTTTCTTCTTTCCTGCTCTTCTGCTCTTACAGGACGGAGGCACCAGAGGGCGTCGGAGTGCCATTGAGGCCGATATGAAGATGAAGAAGTGAACCAAGAAGACAGAAGACACACTGTTTTAATTCCATATTTCTGTAAGATGTTCTGGCTAAGTTAGTCAATGTCAAAGGTTTGATTCAACAGATGCCGCTATCTTCAAAGGCAGTCTAAATAATTACACTTCATTAAACAGGAAACTTTAAGGGCTTGACCCTCTTCATTGTTCTCTAAGAGAAGAGCACAGGATAGGTCAAATGGACCTCTCTGACAACAGCCATCTGACCTTAGGGGACTTGGATTAGTCGAAACTTTTTATATTACATTGTTTATGTGGAATGTATTACCATCATAACCACAGGATGGTTAGAAATCAGAATGTCACTCCTTTTGAAACCTTACAAGCCATTGTTTAAGACAAACATTATTTTCGCCTTATTAAAACACTTGTGCTGTCTTGGTAGCTAAAAACACTGATGAGAAGGAAAAAGCAATAGAGATTAAAGGTTTTGTCTATAGAAATGATGTTGAAATGGACTCTCTGTTTCTTTTGTTTTGTTTTCTCTCTGGACAAAATAGAATTATCAATATTGAATTTTCAATTAAGTTTAAAGGGCCAGTGTATTATATTAATTTGCCCGTTTCTATTTTCAGTCTACAAAGCTTCAAGTTAAACTTAATTAGACAACTGAGCATTTAGAAAGAACATATAGATTTGTACAGGGTCTTTGTGTACAGTGTTTTTGTATAATGTGTTCTGAAATGTTTTAATTAAACACGAGTGTCTGCAAATAAACAGCGTGTTGTATTTTTTAAGAATACGTTAAGCTTTGTGTAACTTTCACACTTACAAATGACTCATTTGTTTTTTTGGAAGACAATGTCAGCTTGTCTTTTATTTTCAAGTTCCAAAACACCACACTAATAACTATTAACAGTGATGTCAATACACAGCATTGGGTTGATTCATGTACGGACCCTCCTATATTCCTGAACATCCGTGCAGATATATCTTATAGTGCTACTTAACTATAGAATGTAACAAAACCGTGTCTTCTACAGATTTCTACACTTCACAATAATTTAACAGATCACTAACATTTTATTTAAGACTTAACAGATTAGTGAATTGTGTAAATTCAAATAAAAAGTGGGATCTGTTAACATAAGTCAATGCACAATAAACTTACATGAACAAACAATGAGCAATTTTTTTTGCAATAACTTACATTGTACAACAAAGATTGGTAAATGTTGTACATA
Organism: Botia almorhae; assembly: GCA_036877575.1. NCBI lineage: Eukaryota > Metazoa > Chordata > Actinopteri > Cypriniformes > Botiidae > Botia > Botia almorhae. Next base: position 12,835 of record JAZGTJ010006504.1, on the reverse strand, counting down.
CAAACTGTTCATTTATTCTGGCTATATCCTTTTTTTCCCCAAATTCCCATATATTTTAAATATCTTAAAGAAATTCAAGTACAAGGGGAGTGGCCGATGAGTACAGCTTCCGTTTAATCAGACGATATTCCCGTCTCAGACTCAGTACTTTGCCCTCATTGAAAAGGATCTTTAGGGAAGGCCATCTGTCAAGATCAGGCTGTAAGATAACTGACAGCTCGAAGGTGGGCGTGAGACTCTCACCGGGCGTCACAGTGCCCAGTTTCTGTATTGTGCCCTTGTTGTCCATAAACACGTGAATCAAGGCCCCGCATACACCGCATGGCTCGTGTTCGGAGGCGTGCAGGATGTCTCCTGCCACGCGCTCGGTCATGCGCCTGGGCAGACGCAGCTCCTGGCAGCGCAAACTCGCCTTTTTGGCATCGGAAAGGCACTTCTCGATGCGTTTGGATAGATCTAGCCGAAGACACGCGTTTTCGTCTTCTTCCTCCTCCAAACTACATTGAGATCCCAGACCTGTGAGGGCGAAAATAGGAAGAAAGCGTTACGATCACCTGATCAGATAAGACATAGACAGAAGCACAAGCAGTTTTGCAGTGACTAATAGTTTGTTAGATTACAATCGTATGCGTTAAACACAGTCACGTGTTATCACCTTTTATCACCTGTGTTATCTACACTGTCATGGACTGTACTGTACTGTACTAGTGGGCAGAATTATGATGCGTTGAAGTGTACTGTAATTTTGTAAAGCTGGGGCAGTATGCATTAGTTACATTTGTCTACTACAAGAAGACAAATTTGGCATCGATAAAAATAATACTTTTCCATTGTTTACCTTAACAAGAAACAGTATAAGGGGAGACCAGGGCGCTTTTATATTGTAAATATTTCTCAGGGTGGGAATATTTTAAGTTCTTTGGTAACACTTTAAATAAGGTTACAAACTACGTTACAATGGTCTATACACAAGCTTTGGCGTTCGGAAACGGGATGGCCGTCAGGTCCGAGCAGCAAAACGTAGTTTTTTAGAAACTAAAACTAATGTTTGTTAACATTAGTTAATGCGTTAGTTAACACTTTAAATAAGGTTAGTTTTACAAACTACGTTACAATGATCTATACACAAGCTTTGGCGTTCGGAAACGGGATGGCCGTCAGGTCCGAGCAGCAAACCTTTTTTGTTTTTTTGTTTTACAAACTAATGTTTGTTAACATTAGTTAATGCATAAGCTGACGTAAACTAACAATAAACTATATATGTTACAACATTTATTATTCTTTGTTAATGTTTATACAAATACAATTGTTTATTAAGTTGTCCATTAACTAATGTTAACAGAAACAACTTTTAATGTTGAAATAAACGATGACTAAGATTAATAAATGCTGTGAAAGTGTTCAGATCCAGATTTTATGTACAGATCATTTCAGACGAAATAAAGATACTCACTTGATGAACGTTATGCTTTTATGAGACTGCCGCAGGGGGTTGGTTTCTCGCTGTCTGATTTGAAGTACATGAGAAACTTTAAACTCTTCACTAAGTTTTGCTGCTCGGACCTGACGGCCATCCCGTTTCCGAACGCCAAAGCCTGTGTATAGACCATTGTAACGTTATTTCCTCCGAGTGATTCCCCGAGAGTTCGCCCACCTCTTCCACAATGCGTTTCGTTGTTCCTTCCATGAATGCGAGAGAAAGAAATGTTCGGTTTCTCATTGCGGTCTGTATTTATAGTCTCCGGCGGATTGCATCAGCTGGAGCTGGTGGGATGGGCTATATCACGCAAAACTTGAGACTTTTGATCAGACTGGTTTGGTAGTCCTTGTAGCCTAACTTAATTCCTGCGTTGATTTAATTGTTATTACAATATAATAATATTAAATAATACATTATTACATATTTATATATTATAACATCAGAATAAAAAAAAAATATAATATTTATAATTTAGCTGTCTGCTAAAAATGTTTTGAGGTTGGCAAATGAATATTTAATAGCATTTTTAATAAAGTTTCATGTAGTTTCTCAGTTACTATGAGGTCATTATTACAATTATACAGACGTTATAAAATGCTGATAATATAAACTACAAGTACTAATTATATGTTAATGTAAAAACACCTCCCATTAACTTACCTGGAGCTGATCATTTCCTGTTTGCCACCTGTTTCTTGTTCACCGCCGCCAATATAAACTGGACCTCACAAACACTCGTTGCAAAGTCTTGATTTGCCATGTGCATCATTTCTGAGCATTTTTCCCTGTTTATTTAGTTGTTGGTTACCCGTGTATGATCTGGACTGTTTACCGTTTATCGATTATTTGCTGCCTGCCCTTGACTTGGGATTGTTTAACCGTGGTTGATTGTTTGCTGCCTGTCTTGACCTTGGATTGTGTTATCGTTACTGATTGTTTGCTGCCTGCCCTGACCCACACCTGTATAACGATAACTCTCTTGCCTAGCCTACACTGTGACTGGCCTCTTTGCAGACTCAGAGTATTTCCTCTCATGCAGAACCTATGCAACTGGGCTACACTCACCAGAATCAGGAGGAGCCGACCCGGCGCATTTAGAACCATCTGTGCTTATATTGTGGTAAACCAGGTCATGTCAAAGTCTCGTCTTTATTTTTTACAAGGTTCCAGTTCACAGTCACCTACCACCCTGGCTCAAAAAACACCAAAGCCGACACTCTCTCCTGTCAATCAGAGGAGAAACCCACCCTTTCAAATCAGGAACCTTTCATTACAGAGAGGTTACTAGTAGCTCCTGTACAATAGGACATTTCCACCAAGATCAATCTAGCTAACAGTGAAACACCTCCCCCCCAGCATGCCCAATCAATCTTACCTTTGTGCCTGAACCCTTTCGTAACAGTTTAATCTCACTAGTCCATGACTCCCCCACTTCTGGTCATCCAGGTATCACAGCTACTATAGAACTTATTAAAAATCTTCTCTCTCCATGGACACCATCAAGTACATTCATCAGTGTATCATTTGTCAAAGCTCAAAATCTCCCAGACAACTCCCAGCTGGGTTATTGCAGCCTCTACCCATGCCTCAACGTCCCTTGTCCTACATCGCAATTGATTTTATAACAGATCTACCCAGCTCTTAAGGAAACACTGCGATCCTCACAATAATCGACCAGTTCTTTAAGGCCTGTCGTCTCATCCCGTTACCCAAGCTCCCCACCTTGTTAAAAACTGCAGAATTATTATGCAACAATGTGTTCAGATTTGATGGCCTGCCTGAAGATATTGTCTCTGATAGAGGCCCTCAATTTACATCCAGAGTCTGGTCTGCTTTTTTCAAGAACCTAGGCGTAAACATTAGTCTTACGTTCGGTTACCACCCTCAATCTAATGACCAAACAGAGCTTCTAAATTAAGTCACACATTTCCTGAGATCCTATTGTCAGGAGCATCAGGCCAACTGGAGCAGATTTCTGATGTGGGCCGAATATGCACAGGAGCTTTCTAGTTAAATCATCAACTGGCCTAACTCCCTTCAAATGTGTACTTGGTTTCCAACCTCCCCTATTCGCCTAGTCCAGCGAACCTACAGAACTCCCTTCTGTGACTGAATGGCAACAGAAAAGCGAGGAGGTTTCAGCTTGTTTCATTATAGACACCTCAAAAGTATTGTTACAGTGGAGGCTCCAGCAATATCTCCACCGCGCCACCAGAGGGAACCAGAATACTAACCAGATCTCCGCCTAAACTACAACTCCCATGATGCAACGTACCTGAAGCTGATCATTTCCTGTTTTCCACCTGTTCCTTGTTCACCACCGCCAATATAAACCACACCTCACAAAACACTCGTCGCGGAGTCTTGATGTGCCATGTGCGTCATTTCTGAGCATTTTTCCTAGTTGATTCTCTGTTGGTTACCCGTGTATGATCTGGACTGTTTACAGTTTATCGATTATTTACTGCCTGCCCTTGACTTGGATTGTTTAACCGTTGTTGATTATTTGCTGCCTGCCCTGACCCACGCCTGTATAACGATAACTCTCTTGCCTAGCCTACACTGTGACTGTTTGCTGTTGTTGATTGTGCCTGTCGACCATTCTATTAAACTGTGCTGCAAATGGATCCTAACCAGTCTGACTCTTCGTTACAAGTATCCCCACAAGGACAACATGCACTGGTATTATTATACTTGTGAGGATATTTGCTCCTCACAATGTAGTGAATACCAGTACACACACACACACACAGACACACACACTCTGAAAACAATAAAGTCCTGTACAGGAAAATGGCTTCTTGAATGTGATTCAGACAGAATGTGATTCAGACAGAATGTGATTCAGACAGAATGTGATTCAGACAGAATGTGATTCAGGCTGCGATGCAATGAGATGTGATTATTCACAGGTGAGATTCACCAGAAAGACTAACACTCAGTGGGAAAGTCAAATCCTGTTGAACAGCCCTGCCAAAAATATTTTCATGTTCTGTAAGAATATAATGTCCCTCATGACCACTGACATGTTTCCATTTCTGCTGTCATTATTTGATGATGTCGTGATGATTTTTAAAATGGATTGATAAAATACATTAATTGTAACCAGTTGTAACCTTTCTACATGCTTGGTTTTTACATTTTTTTTCGCTTTCTGCCACAGAACTCGAGGAATATTTTAAGTGCTAAAGGTGTGGGTTTAACGTGTTTCTTCATTTAAAACAAAATCAAGCTCTATGTAACTGATTTAAATAAACTAGTAGACATGATGTTACACACATTCTGCCTTACTGACACTCTATCCTAAATCATCAACTTTTTGGTGTTTGCCTGATGTCTGGCTCTAAGTCACATTATGGGACTTTTTGCTGTGACTCCACCTTTGTTCTCTGTTATTAACCAACCCTGCGGCCTATGGGCACAGCTGTGATGTCACAGTGCAATGCTCCAGCATGCAGAAGTCAAGAACAATCTTATGATACCATAATAGGAACTGTTGAAGAGTTCTTATTTTGACTTATGAGAAGTTACAAAATATGTAAATGTTAAGTAAATTAACCCCAAAGCTTGTATATATTCATGAATAGTCAAATGAGGAAATATGTTTCTTGACCTGATGCAGTTTCATCAGATTACATTTCTTCACTCGTTCTTGTGACTGTGTCTGCATCTAAACTATCTTTAAATTTGCTTAATAACTATCATGGGACCTTATAGGCTTAACATATTTCTGCAATATATTTAGAAATTGTAGTTCTCATTCACAGTGCTTTGTGATATAGGCAAAGGGAGAAGCATATCTGTCCGTCTTGTTTTTTAAGTGGATTTAAACTTGTGATGGTTCATCCGTCACTGTCAAAACAAAACCTACCAAACATCTCTTTTTAACAGTCAACTGCTCACATGAATGACAATCAGATTCATGGTAATCTAACCGTCTGCAACTGTGGCATTCATTTTTGAAGTCTTATCTAATATAAAACATGTTTTCTTTAAAACACTGCTCAATACTGTGTGTTTTCTGTGTATTTGAAAGCTGTTTAAACCGCAAATAAATCTTCACACACAATTACTCATTCATTTACTACTTATAAAGTATACAAAAAATAAAGGTACAAGGAGAGACTTTACTGTAACCCCAAACCTATACACAGGCTAGTTTTCAGTGATTCAGTGTCAGAAAAATAAATGTTTCAACCTACTAATGACATTGCATCAGATCAAGAAACTTGCTGGACTTGTTTGCTGGGTTAGTTTGTTACTAAATAAACAAATACAGATGAACTATCACATGCATATAGCCTACTGAAAATTACCAAGATTGATTACTACTTTAGCGATACAGTTTATAAACTCTGACATGTGTAATACAGCAGTAATTCCTCTGTGATTCAGGTTGAATCTTGATCCTCAGTTTCACAAAAATCATGTGTGTGGTGGTTATTATAGCTTGTTTAAACCTGTTTCTCTACTTCTCAGTGTAGTTACCCTGCCACAGGATGTGGAAAATAATGCAGGCATACAGAGGAGAATGGTTTCATGGTTTCATTGTATTTATTGAGAATAAGGAAAACCATTTCACAGGAAAATCTGACTAGGAAATAGGCCATTTATAAAGCCCATACTTACAAGGTCACTTGAATGTATTGTAAATTGCATAATATGACATAAGGTTAAAAGGTTATCTCTTAGCGTTGTGTTGGCCATAATCATCGGTAGTTTCTACAGGATCTGATCTTAATGGTCCAGGGAGACTAAACATGAGGGTGGGAGAGCTGCTCATCTCTTCTTCTGAATTGGCACTATACAGAACACCATTAAAATCTTTCATCAGATCCTCCTTTGGAAGTAGATGGCCCACTCTCTCATGTAGTTGCCCCTGGACTGGATTCATAGGTATCTCTCCTTCCTGTTGTTTCAGGTGTTGAATGATCTCTCTGGAGAGGTAATGTGGCTCACCTGTCTTCTTATCTGTCAAACAGGTGTAAAAATTATGCATTATGGTCACTGAGCAAAATAATTGTGCAGAAATTTTAACTAATGAATTTTTATGACTTTTCTAGTAATTTGTGATTACTAGGTAAAGATTGCACACATTTTCTATGCATTGAAATGTTTTACAGCTAAACATAACTAGAAAGACCTTTTTAACTAGAGCTGTTTGATACATTTCATCCCAGTTCCCTGTTTTAAGAACACTGTGCTTGGCAAGCCAGTTGATGGGGATTCTGATTTGGTGTGATTAATCTTAGTGGTGAATCTTACCATCGATCAGTACAAGACGAAATCTATTCTGGCATTCAAGAGAATTTTCTAGAATGTGGCTGAGGGTCCTGTAAAAGAGCAAGACCTGCTCTTTTCGTTCTTTTTCTCCAAACCCTGCACTTGTCTCTTGGGACATCTGATACAGTGTCTGCAGTGGTGTGGCATATTCCATAATACAGTAAAACGTCTAAGAACCATAACACAAAAGAGAAGGTAAGACTTTTATTTCATTTCAGTGGTGGTATTTTTGAAGTTCAATGTTGAATGCATAAGGCTGCACCATAGGTTGCACACAATCCTTCTATATACTTATTATTGAAATTAAGATTAGTGTATTTCAAATCATAGTAGATTGCAAAATGGATGCCAGTGGTGCCTGGATATTGTACTATTTTTGGTGGATTTCATAAGTATGCATTTGTGTATACTTTATAAGTTACTATTGCCATAACAATCGTGCTATTAAGCTGCTTCAGTCTTGATTTAAAATAATGTTTTTATGCTTTGTTGCTGCTAAAATACACATTTAAAATGTACAAAATTTCTCCTCCAGCAAAACAGACCAAAAATATTCATGATTCACATTTTGATCCAGTTAAATGCAATAGAATGTAAATGTTGCCCCCCTCAAAACAACTTCTTCACATCTATGCTTCATATTGAATTAAAATCTCTTCTCTGATGCCGTACTGTGCCCACCTCATTGTTCTGGCCTGTGATTTTGTAGACGCTGTTCTTGTAGCTACGGTTTCGTATCCCTGCTCTATCTAGCTGTAGCTCTGGAAGGTTCTCGTGGAAGACCACATGATTATCTTGATCTTCAGGTTTGTTTGGGGCTGCAGCATTGAGGGGCAAAAGAATATGGAGACGAGGGGAGCTCAGTCTCATCCTTGTGGCAGTGTAGTTTATTACCTTGTTCTCTAAACCTGCAGGTGAATACATAATTATTTTTTTTTAATTTTTCATTTATGGTTTTAGAATAGGTTTGAAGCAGGACATATTTATTATATATTGAATACAGTAAGAATACAGTAAGCGCTCCAGTCCATAAAGCTGTTTAGATAAACAGGCCCAGATTCAAAAATAACAATGACAATATATTCAGCCTTTTCATTCATACATGCACCTTTCATTAGGACTTTAAACTGTTCCTTGTTGCGCGTTTTGCGTTTATAAAAGACAGTTGAGGGTAAATAGTTTCGCAGTTCTTCCCTCTAGCGGTAATAAGGAGTAATGACTCATGTTGAGCGCAAATGGAATGTACCTGGAAGCACGAATTTCAGATAGCCAATATAAAATGACCAGGCCAAGCCATGTGCCACATTCATTTTCCCCACTTCACAGATTTCTGAGATCTCCACAGGAGCAGGGCTCTGCCGGAACACAAAAACATAGATAATGGGAGCAGGGCTACTTTTCTCAAAGGCATGAGCCTAAGTTGGTCGCAGTTGTTGCTAAAGTATACTTAGGATTACAATCCTTTTGAGAAACGCAGTCCAGAGCATTAACATAATTACAATGTGCTTAACATAAAATTTCTAAAATCTAGCACATCAGGTCTTTACCATTTCAAATATTTGTTATTTTATTTTTTAAGATGTGAAGGTTATGTGGGTCATTGTAATATTGAATTAATCCATTGTCATAGCAATTACTGAAGGAGTTATGAATGCATATTGTCATTTGTGATAATGATATTGACATGGTTCTGCTGGCACAGAATGAACCAGGATCAATCTTACCAGAAGACTTTTAGAGAAAAAGAAAATGGCACACGACAGACTCATGGTGCTCATTTGATCATAGGAAAATGAAACTCCTCCCATCTTTAGCGTCAGGAAAAGGACAACCATTCCCAGAAAGACATGCCCACTACAGCATGACTGAAAGATGCGACTTAAGCTGCCATCATACCTGTAACAGAGGAAAGGGTAAGAGATTTTGTGTACATTTTATATATATATATATATATATATATATATATATATATATATATATGGATAATAATGGATAATAATATATAAGGAAAGGTCAAGAGATTTTTGTAGAAGAAGTTTTACATTTTTATAGATGCTATATAGCTATATATATAAAACACATTAGAATAGAATAGTATAATTTAAACAAAAACAGACAAACAAAGCAGTTTGCAGCTAAAATGAAGGCAGCAAATAAATATATATGAATGGTTTCTAACCTTTGTTTTGAATGGAAGATTATCTCCTCTGCAAGCAAGCACAAGCTATATACAAATGTTTCCACTGTGAGGCAGAAAACCATCAGTCCTGCTTTCTCAAGGACCTGACCAGAGTCCAACAGGAAAGAAAAGACCAGCGCAAGAAGCCCCAGAGCAGTAGCACATAGTGCAGGCAACCTGCTCCGTGGTCTGGGGACAAGAGCCTCCTCTCCCATCACTGTGACCATCTGAACACTAAATATAGTGTAGAGATTAGATTAAATATTAATGTCTTATATCATATAACATCAACTACATCAAACTAAATCGTCTTACACATCTACACGTACACATCTATACCTACATCTACAGTTAAATTCTAAGTTTACTGTACATCTCCTTACGAAAATTAACCATGGTTTCTTTACAATTTAAAAAACATGGTTACTATAGTTAAACCATAGTAAGCACAAATTAACCATGGTTTTGCTACAGCAATCATAGTTTTTGTGTGTACTACTATTTGTAGTTAAAGTGTGGTTATCTACACAACTACATCTTTAGCTAAATGCCTCTGTATATTATGTTGTTTTCTTTTAAGCTTATGAAACCACATATAAAATAATATTTTCAGTTTTGTGGTAGTTCCTGTGTCATACAATTTTTCTGATGTTCTTTGCCAGAGGGTGTCTTATATGTCTCTGGAGGAGATGACATCACACCATTGAGTTTACAGGAAATGCAAGTTTGGCAATAATGAAAGTCACCCATGTTGTCACTGAATGTTCAGGTAGTATTTGAAGAATTTCTTTTGAAAACGGTGGCTTTTCATTTCAACTGTAATGGCGATCAAGACAGGCGCACAAATAAACATAGCAAGTTTAACAATACAATCCACAATAGAAGAAAAATTACTGCGTGTGTGTGTAGTACACTTGTTACAAGTGTACACTTTACACTTGTTACTAATGTAGTATTATTCAGTTTTTATAATATCAAAATGTGATTAAAGAAAACTATGACTGGATTTAACCTATATACATATATGACATCACAAAGAAAATACATCACAGCACACAACAACAGTATCAGCTCATTTTCAGTACAAACTCCTCCTTTGGCATCATGTATAAAAAGCTTATGTGAGTTTAGCCAAAACTTTTTTTACTGTCATGGTTTAATTTAAAAAGTTGTATCAATATAATAAATTAATTAAATGGTAAAATGCAGTATTAAACTCTGCTGTTTACTGTGTGCCATACATTTACAAAACCATTTACATTCTTGTCCCTTTTAAAACCTAAAAATCACACAATAAATATAAAAGGTTTAGAGGTTGTGCTCAAACTTACCTTAGATTTGATGAAGAACGATTGTACTACAATCAGACAAATCTGTCTGTCTTACACTCTTTATCTCTTCCGCACTCTCTCTTCATTTGTTCTGTCAGCCCTTCTCACGTACCTTTGTTTCTTTGACTGGCTATATTCATTTTCACTTTCTGTCATTAAAATGTATTTCCCAACTGATGATGTCATATTTCAACAGTCCAGTTATTCTAAAGCTTCCATTGATGTTTTTACAAACAAATCTCTACATGCCTTAATCTGAAAAGTATTAAATAGTACAGAGTAGGCGATATATATATATATATCGAGAGAGGCACACCTCTTTAGGTGTGCTAGGTGTTTAGGGTGTGTCTCAGTCAGCTCTTTAGGTGGTGAATCACTATATGGTGTAGTTTGAGCACTAATAAGACCCTGAGTCACATTGGGAAAAAAAATGATTTATTTTTCCAGTGACACGACTAAATGACTTTGTAAATCCAATAGTATTTATCAACAACAGGCTGAACCAATGTTTATTTTTGTCATTGTACATTAAAGTTTAAAGTACATTATACAAAAATACTTCTGTCATAATTCCGTTATATATCCATGCAACATTTCAGCCAAAATGCTGTAGGCTACTTTATAAATGTTAAAGGTGGGGTTAGGAGTTTCACTGAGGCTAGCAAGAGCAAGCTCCCATTAGAGCACTCTTCAAAATCACGTCTCTTTCAAAACACATAAACAGTATGCAAATACATCGATTGTCCCAGGTTTTTACATTGCATTGTGGGATTTTTTAAAGAGCAAACATTTCAGTGCACTAGATTTAGTAATTTGCCTGCTTCATGATCAGTGCCCTGGCAACTGAACTACTGAGCTAGGGAGCTGATTAAAACTTGTGAATTGAAGCAGTGCATGTGCAAGTGGCAAATCTCACCGATCTGCTAAGCAAGATGCATCCTTGCAGATCATAGACTCATTTGTCATCTCATTACAGCTTGGCAATTTAATTTTGAGACATCCGAAGAGTCTTGACTAAGAAATTGGAAAATGTAAGTCTTAAAATCCTAAATGTAAAGTGCTAAATGTAGTCCTAAAATAAACTATTTAATTTTTATATACAAAATATAACATTTAAATATAAGTTAATAGCATTTTCTTTTATGATTTTAATGTGAAGTTTGACCTTAACCTGTTTTCATAAGATTTACTTTTATATGTGTACTCTAAATTGTAAATTGTGTGGTTCATGATCAGTAAGCGGGGTGGAGTCACTAATTAGTGGTGCTTGCAAAGCAAAGCATCACTATTACTCTCTTGCATGCTTCTTCTTTTTCTGGGCAAAACTTAACTATGTAACTTGTCTGTACGTAACTCGTCTGGCACGGTTTGTCCTAGACCCATGAAAGAGGTGTCGAAATTGACCGGCTTATTAAGGAGAGGTGTGTTATGACCTATGAGGTGTCCTATTACATGCTTTTATAAGCAATCAGGTGTACAATGTTTTCAAGGCATACAAAAAAGTGGGCGAAAAATTCCATAGACTTAACATTGGACTGAAATTTGAGATGTTATAGCTTCACGTCAGAATGTCATAGAGACTTGGGGGTGGGCTCATATTGCTCAGCCTAACAATCAGCAACAAATGGTGACGTTTCAACTTCATAGCCATGCCATAGCAACCAGTTACAGTAGCCTAACAACCACCCCATTGACTTCCATTTAAAAAGGAGAGAGGCATCAGAACATCGTAGAGACAGGTGGGTGGCCTCTCTTAGAGCACCCTAGCAACCAACATGAATTAGTTATATCTCAGCATCAAACATCATATAGAAATTGGTGTTGGCTCTTTTGATTCAAACACATATCCACCTATTGGTGTTTCCCTGTTGACTGTCTAGCTGTAACGGAGTCCAGCTCTCGCTATTAGCGAGGAGCGCTAAGACTTTTAATATGACGTTTAGTGTTGGTCGCACTTCTATGATGTCATTGTCCTTTTATGTTACTTCCGGGTTCATGTTATTGGTTTCAGCTGTGTTTGTGTGATTAGTGTGTGTATTTAAGTTCCGGGTTTTGGGTTGTGTCTTGTGGGTTATTGTTTAGGAGTTGGTTTTGTTCGTGGTTCATTCATCGTGTTTATTCAATCATGTCTGGAATCGTTCATTTCAGTTCAGTGTCCCGTCTTCACTTTGCGCAAACACAACCGTTCAGTCATCACCGTAACAGATTAACCCACCATTTCAGACGACAGCACAGCAGTTTCTGCGTTTTTGCATTTTTAGTTTTTTGGCGTTTTTTGGTTTTCCTGGTTTTCGTGTGTTTAGTACTTTTTGTATTTTGTGCTCAGTTTTCTGGACTTTGCTTTGTTTTGTTTTTTTGTTTCAAGGCCGACATTTTGTGGATTATGGCGTCTTGGCCGCGCCAAAAATGGAGGCTCTATGGAGGACTATGTAGAGAGATTTCTAGAAGAAGTCTATGATCTTCCTGAGGGAGACCACTTTCTAATGACTATTTTTCGTCATGGATTAGACTCCCTATACCATTATTTAATGCCTGTGCCAGATCTGAGTTGGACTGTCAAGA
>JAZGTJ010006503.1:8110-24763 GCA_036877575.1 Botia almorhae | reverse complement strand
TATATATATATATATATATATATATATATTATACCGCTGGTTTAGGGGGTGAATACAGTCTTCGTCTTATCCTTTCTCCTATCCTTCGCTTTAACAAATATATATATATTTTAACAAATAACAAATAATCTTCGATCTACAACTCACACTACACGGAAAACAAATAGAGCAAAAGCAACGTTGATGAAACAAATCCAATTTATAAAACCTATGCTGGTAATAAGCTTCTTGACAAGTCTTTTCTCCTAAATGTATTTTGAAATCAAAATAAAGTAATGTGAACTTTCCCATTAAACAGTTTTCCCTGTGAAATTATGGGATCAGCTACGCACTGCAATGCGGCCGGTGTGAAAGCACAACGGATACGCCCGCCCTCCACTCTCCATACGCGTCAGATACGCACCGCCTACGCATGCGGTGGGAAACAGGCATAAGGCAGAACGCACGCACACAAAATTATTGTCTGCTCAATGGTTTTTATTATGAGGTGAAGTTACAGAATTTAGATGTTCTTTAAGATGGCTTACTTCGCTAGGTTTCTGGATTACGGGCTGGAGGACAGAGGAGTGAGTAAACGAGGAAGCATCAGTTTAAGTATTAAAAAGCACACAAGATCTCACGCTTTTCTTGATTTAAAGTTAAGAACAAATCTAGATATTATCCATTTTTTTCCAGTGTCATAATACACTTTGCAACAGGGGCAGTGATGTAAAAGGTAAAACTCATGTCTTCATCTTTTATGCACGAAGAGCCAACACAGAAATAAACATCTAAAAAAAGTACCTAGAAAAATCACTGATGCCTGAGTTTGGACTTCTTTGACATAAACAAATAAAGTAGTAATTCATATTATGCATATTTTTGACACAGGGCCTTTTTCTTTTAATGCGCTGTTGTTTTGTTCTTCCCAAACAGATTAAGTAGGTCTAACAGATCCAATAGTATAGGCTAACGGTGATTTGGGATTTTGGGATCTTACTTGTCTACTTATATTACATCTTGTAAAAAAGGGTATAATAAGTAAAATAACTTCCTCACAAATTATATACAACACACTCATCATCTTTATATTCATCACTTTCTATGTGAATATTCCACCTTTGTAGGCTACATGCCTTCTTTCTGCACAGGTGCCCAGGCACAATTTAATGACAAAGGTGACCACAATAAACTCCCATCAAAGTGTTCACATAAAAGATTTTTTTTATTCCAGCCAAAATGTTGCTTTTATCTTTATTAATCAATGCTAAATCTCATTTAAAAAATATTCATTTTGTGTCTATGATCAATTTAGTCAATCTGCTTTTAAAAAGTGACCTACACCACAAACCTTAAAGCTTTAAGGTTAAATTTGTGTAGCTGCTATACAGTTTGTACGCCGAGAGAGGTCGCTGTTTAACAGTGATCGCTGAAAAATCAGGTCTTAGCGGCTCTGGAAATTCAATCACTGGTGTTGTTGACTCACGATAAGAGAAGGGAGGACAGTCGTGTTGAAGTCGCGCTTATAAAGCTTTTGTGGTTTTTTAACGGACCGTAACTGGAGGGACTGCTCTTCTGATTTACATGAAAGTGACTGTGACAGCGATCAGCTGCAACGCCAGATCAGACTGCTGCTGGAGAGGGGTCTCACGCCTATAAGAATAAACAACGCTGCTCAGAAGTTAAGTAATGTTTTGCCGAAATCAGACAGCGAGAGCAACTGTCGCTCGGGGCTCCGCACTGGAGATGGAGATACGCAGAGGAAAGTTCAGACAGAGTGTTTTTATGGAAACACCTCAGGTAAATAAAAGCTTTAGTGATTTTACCGTAGAGGACCAACGTATTTAAAACATTCTTTAATGTTTTGTATTTAAAACATTAAAGAACATTTAATAACAAGACAATAAAGCAATAGTCAATAGTATTAACCAATATTATTGTAGTATTGTTGTTACTACCAATGTAGTATTATTGGTTAAACATTTTTAATTTAGTCCTGCTATTATTTTTGTGTCACTATTTCTCCTTTATTGATAACTTCCTGTATTTTAACTTAGTTTATCCATATAGCTACTGCGTTCGTAGGGACAGCTGACTGTATAACATGTAATGTTTGTAGAGCCCTTTATTATTGTCACCGTGTCAAAATTATTGTGGATGTAGATTATGGGACTTGTATTTCCACAGGCCACTAGTTTGTGGGAGGTAATGGTGAATAACAAATTGTATTGAGACATTACATATGATATTATTAAACGTTGCATTAGATATCATGCACCCCACTAAAGTAAAGGGCTGTCTGTATGTGATTATCCTGGAGTGGGTTCAGTTAAAAGAAGAACGCTGTCTAACCCTTAATTATTTTTATACGTAGCCTGCTGTGGTAAGAGGGAAAGAGGCTCATTCAGAGTGTGGCTGTTGGATGCTATGGGGCTCAGTCACTGCTTAGGGCTGCTCTGAGTTCATTGTTTGGTTTGGGACCATATAGTCTTTATTCTTCTGTGTAGCTTGCTAACAAAGAATATTTACAATCTGGACAAAGTATTTCTTGAGCTGAAGGATTTATATGCCTGTCAAAAATTTGCATTGATTCTGAGTCTCTAAAACTGGGGCAGATTGGATCTTATCCTGGTTGACATTTACGTATAAGACAGACGCTTTTATCCAAAGTGACCTACAGTGCATTCTAGATACTCTTTTAATCAGAATGTGTGTTTGAACCCACCTGGGAATTGAACTCACAAGCTTTTGCACTGCTAACGTAATGCTCTACCAGTTGGGCTACAAGAATGCTTCATGGTTGGAAGGTAATCAGTTAAAACTACTTCATTTGTGGCACAGCTTTTTAATCATTGGTTGTTGGTAGTATTTTTTGTTTGTAGGTTTTTTTTATTTTGTATTGAAAAATCGTATTTTGCATGTCATTCAGTAAAGAAGACTTTGGCTTCCTGTTCCAGTCAGTATCACTCAGGTACCAATGTAACAATTACACTTTTCCAACACAGTCCCTCATTCAAGATGTATGTTATTTCAATCAAGTCATTGTATGCTTTGTTGAAAAGGCTTTTAGTCTCTCAGTTCCCTACTGACATCATATTACCACTCTAGACTTGAAGTGATAAAGTCTACTGTTTGATGTCTTCACCATGATGGCTAATTGGAAATCAATATGGTTTAATAAAGACTTGTTTCAAAGAGTTTTTTTGACCTAAGCATTGTGTTTAAAATGGGTGACCTAATGAAACTTACAATATTGTGTATTAGGACTGCAGTGGCTGTGTGTGAATGAGGTTGACCAAAGCAATTAGACTGAGAGGTAAAGGGAAGGAACATGTCTGGATCAGTTAAATGGATTTAAATACAGTAATGGAAAAATTGTCTCACCTTCACAGTTCTTGAGTAATGCCAGTGGATTTTATCTGTTTAAGCTAAGCTTTAAATTCTTTAGATATTAAAACAATCACAATTTTTCTTTCATTATTGCAAACTTTATTTTGGGTAAGTGATATAAAGTTTATAATGTTTGAGGGTTTTCATATTTATTTATAACATTTTTGAATATGATGTTAAATACTGTTTGTTCATAATACATTTTATATACCAATACAACCTATATTTTCCCATACATGTCAGTCTCTTTCCACCTCATTTGTTGTGCAAAGAGACTTTGGCACTCCTAGTCTAAGTTTGCCATTTAAATAAATATTCATGTTTTAACTCTTTCATTATTTGTCGTGTCTTATGCTCGGTCATCCCCGTTATTGTCTAAATCACACTGCCATCTACAGTGTGACACTGTTGTAGTGCTGAGTAAACAATCCGATAACTCATCATCAAAATTACACTGAAAGCATGAGAGATTCAGTGTAAGGCACAATTTTTAGATTTGGTAAGTTTGCGTACATTTTTTTGGTTTGCCTTTAATTCTTTGTAAACCCTATCCTTGAAACCACACTGTTTGCTAACTGAGAGATCCTGCCACATATATATTTTCCTGAAGGAAGTTAAAAGTGATGTAGGTTACACAGCACCAGAGCAGACACACCCTTCCACCCACACTGCCTGTTTCATTACTAACAGAATTCTGCAGAATACACTTAGTCTTGGATTGTTCCTAACAATTACTCAATATTAAACAGTGTACCTGAAGCAAAGTTTCCATGTATTTTGGTTTCTTTGGACATGTGTTGTGCACTTTTTCACAAGCAAACAAAGTTTGTTTGTTTGCACAGTCACAGTGACTGTTTCTGTATTTTATGGTGATGTTGAAATATCATTGATGGGATCTCCTGTGTATTAACTTTAAGCACTTATCCATATACTCGACACTTCCTTAGACATACTAGCTGTTATATTAAAATTAAATGCTATATGTAAGGTATTAAGAATATATATGTTGGATATAAATGAAAATGTCATTTTTCCACATTTATTACAGTGGGCTTTAGTGTTTCCAGTTCAAAGTTCTAAAATAAAATGTCACTTCTGTGTTTTAGTTTTTCAGGACAGTAAGATCATACATTTCACTCATGCAGTTAAGACAGTACACATAATCTAAGGAGTTGATATTTGGAAGAAATGACAACTTCCCTGAAGACATATTAGAAGAACCACCAGGCCCCAGAGAACAATAGGGAATCTTTCAGCACTGGGGCCCAAGGTTCTCCTTGTCCCTGGAAGATTGTGCTGTTAAGAGGAACCAGAGAGGAGGATAATCACCCACACTCTGATGTAATAGAAGCCTTGCTCATTTTATTTAATATGCCAGGCACTCTTGAACTGTGAGAGTTGGAGGTGTGTTGAGAGTTATTTGAATAGTTGATGTAAAAGCAAAGGCATTTTTGAGTTTCAGTAGAAAAAGCTTTGAGGAGGATTTTTTATATATATCTTTGTTTGTTTTGCTTAGAATTGTTTGAACAAAACCCAGAACTCAAGAAGCATATTGAAATAAGACTTCTACAGATGAGACCAACATCCTGTGATTGTGCCCTGTACAAGGAATTAGCAGAAACCATAAGGGGAATGATTGAAAAATAACCTACAAAATAATCCAGTTAAAATTACTGTCTGACAAAATGTTATCAGAACCTTTCATATGAAGTTCTTAATGTGTGGTAGAGAATGTCCATGTTCTGTTTTATTTATTGAGATATGTATGCATATGTTCCTGTGTGGCAAAACAAAGACATACAGGAATTTTGTTTATTTTATGTTTTTAAGTGTTATTACATGAACAGATGACATGAATATGTTGCAGAGTGTGGTTAAAATGTTTTTTAATGCAGCAGTTACTGATCAAATTACTTAAGTATTAAAATGCAAATGCACAATGTCAATATTTGCTAAAACACTTAAAAGTGCGTATCTACTGCACACAGTGCGTGTTGGAAACGGCCATGGCATTTTTGTGACATTGACTTTTGCTAATAACATCCTTTAATATTTTCATGGTCCCTTCCCTATAACTGAATAGAGACTTTTCACAACAGCAGGATGTCAGATATTTCAGGACTGAAATTTTAAGCTCAAGGACATCACAATGTCCACTCTTATCTTATCTGACTTGTGCAGAGCTGACATGATTCAAATTATTGAATGTGATGTTTTCACTGTTAGGCAGATAAAGATTAAGGGTACTGGTGTCATGCATCATGACCACAATAGTTAATAATGTACCGTAAAAGATAAGATAAAGGTTGATAAAGGTATGTTGGATATATAAGTTGGATTTATTTTTATCTCAGTGGGATTTTTTATCTCTTTCTGTAAGGTGTGCCATGCACATTCCCTGTAAACATGTCAAAGAGACAATGGTACAGAAAACTCCCTAAGATATATATTTTATATAATATATATATTCCCAGTATATAATTTTCAACAATCATCAACATTCTATTAAAATATGCATGAAAATATGCATATCTAAGTCGAAGACCCCTAAATCAGGGTCAGTACCTTCTGTGCCCCTCACAGTTCATTTCTACAAAATTAGCTGTCCCATACTTAGATTTAAATAAGGATTTTCACAAAATGTTGCAATGTTTGTTATTGTCAATGAAAATTAAGATGAATGTGCCAGTTGGCAGTTTCACTCCTCCTTTGTGTCTCATGAGTTGTGCTAAACATTACTCATTAATAGTAAACATATTAAGCATAACTCATTAATATTAAAATAGCAAACTACACAGGTGTGGAAAGAGACAAGGAAAAAGAGGGGTTTCGTTTTTTAGAAAACAGATTCTAAACAAAACTACTTAAATTTGATGTGCAAAAAGACAATCATTTATACATTGATTATATATCAACTGTCAAAATTTGAAAAAATATTGAAATTTCAGGTATTGCACAGCCCTGGTTATTAATAAATATTACATTGTGTATACCTGGACAATTGTTGAACACTTTGATTTTATTCCAAATATAAACTCAGACAGATACATGTGTGAGCTGACTAATGCTGAAATCACTTCCATATGTGTGATCTTATTTTCCCTTCAGCAGCAGTCAAAAATAAAACTTCTTATGGCAATAATGCAGATTGAGATCCTGCACTTACAGTAAGTGTTATTCTTTTACTTTAAATTGGAGGGTTAACATTCTTTGCCCAAATGCATGGTTTTATTATCTAAATTACTATGGCATTCCAGAATATTAAACCTTGTTTTGAGAGGGCTGAGTGTTTGTCTTTTAGCCTTAAGGAACATCTTTCAGACAGAGAGAGGGATGAGACAAGAGGCATGAGTAATGTTATCGTCATTTACCGTCATTCATTCATCTGCATACAGTTTAGCCTGATGAATTTGTTCATGTATACCTGTGTTTGTCTGGAAACAGGAGGTGACTCACACAGTGTGTCTTACACAATGTGTCTTATACAGACATGTCCCCACACAATCCTGCTCGGAATTTATCAAGTTATAGAGGCTTGCATTGCACAAAAGAGGTGTTGCACAAAATCTTTAAACATTTGTGTAGCACTACCAAAAAATGAGACATCTAAGTTAGGTTAACAGTGTTAAGACGTTAATAATAAATTAATTAAATAAATTAAACAAAAAAAACACGCAGGTCAGAAAACAATAGTGAACAACAGCATTTAACTTGGAGACATGGATTAAAGTGAATCGTTTATCTGAGAATGAGTTAGACTTTCCAAAGCAACATTTTAAAGTGAGGACAGAGCCCATTTGAATATTGCCTCAGCCATCTCTACTGTAAAGCTGCGGCTGCAATAAAATGTGTTGAAAAATACAGCAATGTAGCGTTTTGTCATGCTAAACTACTTTGTGTTACTGGGAAAGCCACAGTATTTTAAAAACAGCTGAACTACTGTCAAACTACTAAAATGTAGCTTAGACAGTACTGTTATTTTTTTAGTTAGTTACTCCCCAACACTGTCTGTATGTGTCTTTGTGGAGCGATATGTTCATTCTGCATGTTCACACAGTTTCTTATCCACTTGTGTTTCAAAGTGTGTTTGAATCTAGGAAATGTAGCATAAATGGTGCAACTGTAAACAGTTTGAAGGTCTCAGTTTTCATTGAGTTTGACCCAGTGAACTTGATGGAATCTGTAGTCTTGCCTCATTCACTGAACGTTCTATTCATCCATGAGATAAATAGTGGCAAAAGAGCATGGCATAGCCTTATATGTGCCAAAAGAGCATAGCATTGTTCACGCACAGATGGCTGGGTTGTGTTTTCAAAGTGATGACGACCACAGCTGCCTCACACAGGTTGTACGTCACTGCTGGTCACGATCCAGGCCATTACATACCGGGTTTGTAAGAGTGAATCACAGTTCTTCCCTAGTCATTCTAAAATGACTCTGTACTGTAACATTGGTGCAAAACACTTTTTAAAATCTTTTTTGTATATCTTTTTTGTATATCTTTTGTATATATTTGAATCAGGCTGCTTACAGAGTGTTACACTCTTTTTGACATGGGGTTTTCTTCACACCCGTGAACTTTTGCTAGTTCTCTCACAATGTCCTCTATTGCTAAAAAATAGCATTAATTCTTATATTTTTCACTGTTGTCTGATTATCTTTAATACATCTGTTCCCCTTAGCCAGTATTTGGATATTTAGTCTCCAATGACAAGATTAAAATGTTTGTAATACTGTTTGTTTTTCTCTGACCCTTCTCTGTAATCTGCCTGTTAGTGGCTGGCTTTGAGTAGGTTATGTCAGAACTAAATTGTGGTAGTTTATATTTTAATTTATTCCATGTCAACTTTTAAGTTAGCAGGGAGTTGGTTTGTGTGGCTACACACTGTATAAATTTCTGGTATTTGTTAATGTTTACTAACCAGATTAACAAACCACGGCCCTGTAAAATTTCTGAGAATGACACAATGGAACAAATAACATTAAAAGTTGCTTGTACTTATTGATGGGTTGCTTTGGATAAATATGACTAATAACTACATAAATGCTGCCGGCATGAAACAAACTTAAAGAAGAAATTGGTGAAAGTGTATGTGGCTTTTCTAATCTGAATATCTGTCCATACAAAATTCCCAACACTGATTATTTTACTGATAGGTAAATTAGAATATATAGTTCTGTTCATGAATATGCAGATTGCTTGCAACAAAATGAGTACCTTTTTTGAGTACCTAAAAATGCTAAATCTTAAAATGATTTTAAGATTTTACTTTAAAAACCTTGTAAAAGTTGACAAATCCAGTAATGATTTCTTTAATAATAATGTTAGTAATTACATAATGTTATAATGACGTTATTAATAGTAATTGTTAGTAACAGTGTATGATTGGGCCCAGACCCCAGCAATCAAGCTGCTATTCCACCTTTAGTGGGAAAGCCTTTGCTTAAAGAAAGCCTTTGCTTAAAGAAATAAGTAAAATAGTTTCACTCCAATTCCCTTGTCACATTCATATTTTTATCTATGCCATTAACACACTTCTTGATTCAAATTTAGAATTCCCTCTCATGAGCTACCAAGACCTCTGTAAAGAGCACTAAATATACTCTGATAATAAGGTGACAGAAGTGTGAACCAGTGTGATTGCATAATGTTTCCGTTATTACAGTTCTTTCTCTACTACCTTTCCAATGGAAAGATTACTCATATCTTGCTTTTGATCTGTGAGACATGATTTTGCCTCATTATTTCGGATGGGTATGGAGTACCCGTGGGAGCCTTTATGATGTAAGAGGAAGTGGACTGAATTTGGACTGACTAGACCATTGACCAAGTAAAATGTATCTAGATTGTATGTATCTAGATCTTAATGGTTAAGGGGTGAGAATCTATTACATTATCTTTTACTTCAAGTCTTAAAACTGTTTTGTTAACCATGTTTAAAAAGACCTGATCTGTTACATTTTATATAAAAACCTGTTACAAGGTCTTTATATAAAACAATTGCAAAACATTTGTTTTCTTATACAGTTGTGTATTTCAAAGTTTCTACATGTTATTTCCTTGTTTCCCTAAAAACTCCCAGTAGAAGTAGAAGTTTCCCTTTTACTCCCACTGTTACATAATGTTATATAACATATAGTACAGTGAGCCAAGGGGTGGTGGTAGGCAGGCCCACATAAAATCTGTCCCTGCAAATCTGTATATAGAATAGTTGTGATCTGTCATGTGTCTGTGACTTTTCTGGACAGCTTTTTTCCCCACTGGAAAGAAAACCTCACTAAACAGAAAAATAAAACACTGGAGCCCTAGTTGCCGCTACTGTAACCAAGCTTGACAGCTTTAGTTTTAGTTTAGCTGTAGTTATTACTGCTTTGGTTTGCTCATGCCTTAAGGAGAATCCAGCAGAGACGTTTTTCTTGGTTTACATAGAAAGTTCTGTCATTGCACTAAAGAATGTTGTATTTCCTCCAATCAGGAATGCCCATTAGAGGGAGACATTATCCAATACAATCTCCTCAGTAAAGCAAAACAGATAGTCATTGCACTAGCTCTAAACACCCGCGCATTGATTCTGTTACAGATTTTCCCTGACAAGCTGTGGTTTAATCATATTATTAATTGGAACGACAAGCCTTTTTTCAGGTTATATTGATGCATACAATCCTTTGATGCAATAAATAAATCTCAAATTATGTAGTTTTTAAATAGAGTTAGTACATCTAATTATTTTTAACTTCGTTATTGAGGTGTATAGTAGGTGAATTTCAGGATTTGTATTATTATTTGTGCGTGCATGTGAGTGTGTGTGTGTGTGTGAGAGAGAGAATTGATTTGTAGGCTCTTGGAATGGGGGCCAGATCACATGGGCTACAGCTGACAGTCTCTCTGGGAACTCTGAGCTGAGGGAAGCTCAATATCTGTGGACATGTAGAGCATGTTAGTAGACTCACACTGGTAACAGATTCACTGCAGACAGGAAGCTCTGGAGGTCCCAAATAACCTCACAAACCTTGGGTATATACTAAGAGATCTGGCCTCACAAAGAAGTTCTCGTGCCTCTTTTTGGAGATATGTCAGCCAGAGAGTGACATCAGTGTGTTTATATATATATAAATATATATATATATATATATATATACACAGCCCCTCCACAATTATTGCCACCCCTGGTTAAGATGTGTTAAAAGCTGTAAAATAAATTTCAATTTTTCAATCTCAAACTGAAAATTTTAGAATAATCTAACCTTTAACTCATGTGAATTTAAAAAAAGAAAAAAAAAACAATGACTAAAAAAATAAAAGTTTTTTTTATAAAATCACCTGTTCCACAATTATTGGCACCCCTAACAATTCCTATAAAAAATTGAATTGAAGCATTTTTGTTTTGTTTTCTGTAGTCTTTCAAGTTGATCAGAGTATCCAGGAATTTTTAATTAGTAATTCATGACTTCCTCTTTCCCTGTGGTATAAATATGATGTGACACAGAGGCTTATTTCTCTTATCCACTCATCAACATGAGAAAGACAAGAGAACACCCCATTCAAGTAAGGCAGATTGTAAGGCTACAAGAAAATAGCCACTCACCTAAACTTGCCCACATCTACAGTCAGAGGAATCATTAAGAAGTTTAAAACAACTGGAACAGTGACAAACAAAGCTGGACAAGGACCCAAGTTTGTCTTGCCACCACACACTGTGAGGAGGATGTGAGAGAAGTAAACAAATCTTCAAAGCTCACTGTTAGAGAACTGCATCTTGGGGTCACAAAGTCTCAATAACCACCATCAGACGCTATCTACATGCCAACAAGCTGTTTGGGAGGCATGCAAGGAAAAAGCCTTTTCTCACCAACAATCACAAACGTAAACGTCTGGAGTTTGCTAAGCGGTACTGGGACTTCAACTGGGACCGTGTGCTTTGGTCAGATGAGACTAAGATCAAGCTTTTTGGCAACAAACACTCTAAGTGGGTCTTTAGCCATGTCTTCACAACATAGCATGTTGAAACACATGGAGAAAGGACTTGCTATGTTGTGAAGACATGGCTAAAGGTGGTGTTGTTAGGAATTATGGTGTTGTTAGTCAGTAGTAAACCTTTACTCTCTTGAGGTAAGGTCTTTGTGTATGTGTTTACAGTACATGGGCCTCATCCTTGTTTTTTGTGGGTTGGATTTACAGATGGGGGTGGTTAGCAGCTCAGGCTCTTGGTAGTGGTTAGCAGCTCCTCAGAGTCTTGCCCTTCCCTGTGTATTTGTTTTACAGATGTGCTTTGACTGAACTTCAGCCCAAAATAATTAAATACGACCATTATAGTGCTACATGATGTGTACAATATTTTAAATTTACTGGGATTTTTATTCACTTACTAGAAGACTCAGAAAAATCTGCAGATTTTTTCCATAATTCAAGTCTTCCAACTGCTCTGTTTCTGCAAACATCTGTGGTGCTGTCTTCACAGTTCTGTCTGCAAATTCCACGTGGGTCGGCTTTATTAGTGTATCTTCTAAAGGATTTAAAAACACTAGATTCTAAAGCTGAATTTACCAAACCTTTCGATCACTGAACCACAAAACTTAGAAAAGTGTCTCAGAAAATGAACCCATGCAACCATAATATAAATTCTTCTCTGTGGACTTGAAAAAAGACTCTCTTTCTCCTGTCAGAATACTTCCTCTTACTAGATTTAAGTGTACAGCTAACCTGAAGTGTTGTGGTAACTTATGTAAGGCATTTCCTTACTCCACCCAGTGAAATTCCTTCTTGCCACCTAAGCAGTTGCAGCTTTATCACACCAGCCACCCAAACAAGTAGCCATGCTGTGCTCTTATTCTTGATTGGGAAAGGGAAATGTCCCTAACACTTTGGTACATCCGGAAAGAAACAAAGGCTTGTCAAAGCATTAGGGTTCCTTTTCAGTTCACACCCTGTCTGTAAAGATAGTACCTTAACATTTGAGGCTTATACATCATATGTGGATGTGCCAACCCATCCTTACTTAAAACACAGGTATATCCTGTTATGTAACTCCATTTGCATGGTAAAATTCAGAGGATTAGGATCATTGGAGGAAAACAGGGAAGGTAGTTACACAAGCCACTTGTTAAAGCTCCTAAAGCTCTCATCTATTGCCATATGCTAAATACATGCTGTGTTTGGTAACTTTCTAATGCTTGCTTTTTATAGCTGTTTACCACTTTTGGTAGACTTT
Organism: Botia almorhae; assembly: GCA_036877575.1. NCBI lineage: Eukaryota > Metazoa > Chordata > Actinopteri > Cypriniformes > Botiidae > Botia > Botia almorhae. Next base: position 12,185 of record JAZGTJ010006503.1, on the reverse strand, counting down.
CTGTGGTGACATTGCGACCATATAATGGCTGATTTACTACAAGGTTAGGATGGCCAGACATGCTTTGACTGAGGGGACCACCCTCTCACAGACTTTAGTTTGTGTAATAGCTATTTTGAACTGTCCTCTACCCTCAGGGGGTAATAGGTTTTTGTGGTTCTTAAACATTATTGTTGATCACTGTGTTTAAATGTGAGGTGCATTCTGCATCTTGTTTTTTTTTTCAATTTACTGTTGTATGGTCCAATGTACTTGTTTCTATGTTAGATTGCTTATAATACTATAATAGTAGTTATTATAGTAGCATAATAATATACCAGTATATAATACAAGTTCCTTATAATACCATTTGCACTTTTTGCCGACATTACAACAAGAATGCAAATACTCTCTGCCCCATATGGCAGATTGAATTTCACAGGATCAAGACCTCTGTGTCTGCTTTTTTACAAACACTGAATATCACTTTCTTAGAGCCCATATTTTGTAGTCTATTTTTCTTTTTATCTCCTTAGACTTAAGGTAAATAAAACTCATGCCTTTGTGTTTTCTGTTTTGTACTCTTGTTAGCTAAAAGAGGCACTGAGGTGAGAAGATGTGTAGTCTTGTGCATAGTTTATCTCTATCCAACATTGTCGCCAACACTGAGTTAAATGTTCTGACATTGCTAATTTTCACTAGAGAGTCGCACAAAGTGATGTAGATTTGTAGGTGTTGCCTTTGAAACATATATTTTGGGTGACATGGTTTGCTTTACCACAGGCCACTTTCTCTGTGTTAGAGACCCAACAAATTTACAGACATTCTCAATAGATTTATGTGCTAAAAATGATTAAGAACAAAGTGTTGATAAAAATAATTAAATGTTGTTATGCAAAGAAAGAACGAGAATGTATTGAAAATCATTTTTGCATTCAATAAACCTTGTTGTTCACATGCATTGATTTTAATAGTAATTTAAATAATTATATAATAATGTGTATATTAAAGATTGACACTTTTCTATCACACATAAACCAATGTATAAAATATCTAGTAAAATGGACAGCTTACCACCACTTGACAATTAAGATGCTGAATTGTCTTGTATGTAATGCTAAACTTAGTTGTGGAGAGTCTATCATTCTGCAGTCATTCACACAAAGAGGGGACAGATGCACCTTTTGTTTCTGTAGTTAAGTTCTGTATATTGCAGATGAGAGAAGGAAACCACATGATCTAAAGGCTTTTAGACTGGGGCAGTCCGGTACCCATATGACTTTATAGTTATTGTTATATTGTATAAACTAACCCAACCATGTATTTTATGTTCGGAATACTGTCGGTTTTTTAAGCCAACATCTTTACGGATGAATACTGCTCTGAGATTGCCTGATATTATCGCATTTGTTTATAAAGGACGTCTAATTCTCTCCTGGCGTCTTAGTCACGTCGTTTGTGTTGAAAACTGAATGGTGAATGAGCCCCCTGTGTAAAAAGGCAGTACAGTCAATCCACTCGCGCTGCGATGCCCGTTTGTGGGAAGGTCCTACCAGAGCACACAGACACATTCACATCAGCATAGAAGGACACAAAGAAGGAAACTGCATGTAAATAAGCTATTATACTGACGCGCTAAAGAGAAGGCGATTGTGGGGGTTTAAAAAGTCTTTGTCTTTCCTGTGGCGTAAAAAGCGTTAATTTACTGGCTTGATTCGGTATTGTTGTTGAAGGCAGACGTGAAGAAGCGCGTTCACCTGGGAGAGTTTGATGCGCGAGTATTAAATTGTACATTTAGACAAGCGCTTTTAACATTTTTTTGCAATCTTTATTTTTTATGATTTACTTTATATTGGTGGATTCCTAACGCTTTCTGCTTTTTATGAGCACACTCGACATGTGAAACCGGTGTTCTTGAACACGCTGCGAATTGGATAGAATTTTTTAGTCCAGATCGTTTGATTCATATACCCGTCAACTTGTTTCTTAACTCGTAAGACAGATTCATGGTTTGAAGGGGAGGAGAAGTGCAGTGGAAGACTGAACTTTAAACCAGGAGCAGATATTCCTCTTGAATGATGCCCATAGACAGACTCGCAGACATGGAGGATAAACTTCGCATTTTGGAGGACCTAAATATGATATACATACGTCAGATCGCCCTGAGTTTAAAGGTAAAGGTATATTTTCATAAAATATGTCTTGAACATTACACTTGTGTTTGAATATTTTTTTTTTTGCTAAAGTCTTAAGGTCTGTGAAATAAATATAAGAACTGTCATACAGCATGGTCATTTCCTGACAGTTTACGGTGGTCATTTGTGAGCATTCCGCAACCAAATAAACTCTTTGAGAGTCATATACATTTAATATACTTTATTGTGCAAATAGTATACTGTACTTTCATAAATAATGTCTTTGAAAATGCTGTAAACTTTAAAACAGACAAACACTGTTTCTTCAGTGGTCCTGGCTAGTAACTGCAGTCTTGTCATCTGGTGTCTCCTGGGATAAAAGTGTTTGTTTGTGCGTTGTAAGATCTGCGTTTCTGGTTTGTGATTTTGTCGTTCTGTGCTTGTACTAATAAATACAGATAGGAAAAACCTACAAATTAAACAAGCTATTTTTCAAGACACCTCAGCAGAGACTTTAGTTAGCAGATCTTATCTTTGGCAGCAATTCCTCCTTTAGTGTGATCATAATAATACCTTGTTTTGTACAGAAACAAAACACTGTCAGCACAGCTACACAGCAGTTATGCCTCATTACTGATTTACTAATTAGACAACAGTGTAAATAGTGTACATTTGGGATTTATTAATAGCAGCAGGAGGGATGCAACAATCTGTACAAGGAATATCAAAGTACATATCGAATGGCATAGTTTAACCTCTGGTTAAGTAGTGAAGTTCACTTCTTGCAGCTGTTGTGTGTTAATGCTCAGTATTTCATTGAATGACAGTGGCTGTTTCAACACTGCTTCAGCTCACTGCACAGCTGCATGGGTGACAAAACTGGTGTCTAGCATCGTCTCATAGCTCATGCTGAGATCACACCTCGCTGTTCCCGGGTTTCCAGGTAGTCTGACAGCTACCAGTAGAAGAACCGCTCTGCATTCCTCTACTGTGACCCTAAATTTGAATTCTGCATCTGCATTCCCCTGAGAAAATGGAAGGACTTTGAGGCGTCTGCTTTGAGCTGAAGGACATCTGCGTAGATTCCTAGTGCGTTTTCATTCTTCATGGTCACGCATCTCAGAGTGTGCAGTCTTGAGTTCTCCGAAGTCAATAAGTTTCCTGGCAGTGTGATTTTGAAAGAGCTCCTTATGAGAACAAGACTTGTTTGCAGTAGTTTGCACGAAGTGGAGAAGAAAAACTCATTCATAATGGTCAGCTCAAAAGAGAGGACTGTCATTTTCTCCAAAATAAAAAGTGTTTATTGTCCAGTCTGAAAGTGTAGTGACATCTTAACAGCCTGATGTCCAGTTGTAATGGCATTTTAACGTTTTATCTAAATCTTCCCTGTGATCTGTAGGCTAAAAATGGGAAAAAGTTTGCAACCAAAGTGGAGTTACTTCTAAACAAGGGATGAACTCAAAGTAACAGATTGACAATAAAAACAATAAATGGCAAACTTTTCTTTGAAATAAACATTTGAAACATTTTTTTAATATGTAGATGAAATGCACAGTAGTGCATTAGATGTTTTTGCATTATGATTTTTTTAACTTATACACTTAACCACCTCAGGGATTATTGGATGGCAGTAAGAGCTCTGGCACTTGCAATTGCCTGGCATTGTTATTATAAAGATTCATTTAAAGAGTAAAATCTCTCTGGGCTCTCTGACAAAATAAAATGGTAAATTATTTTGCTTAGCCAGAGTTTGCACAAAGGGTGGAAGATTTCCAGTGCTTCTGTGATTTTCAGAATGATCGGGCGCAACTGTTTGCATTAACAGTTGCAGCCTTTCATGTTTTAACAAGTCCATCTTAAAATGAAGGTGATCACATTTTTGGCAGTGCGCATGAACATTCCACTTCATTTCCGTCCTTTACAATGTTTCTGTATCTCTTAAAATCGTGGTGTGTTCACAA
>JAZGTJ010006502.1:0-22846 GCA_036877575.1 Botia almorhae | reverse complement strand
TGTGCAGTACCTGTGGGTTCTCCTTATAATTTGCTTCACGGATGAGCGGTAATAGAATTCAACGTAATCAGCTATGCGGTCTGACGTCTCTAGCTACCTGAGATCAGACGGCTGCTTTCACACGACAGTGTGGAAACAAAGCTAATAGGCGCCCTATGGGGCTCTGGTGCTTAAAACAAGCCCCTCCTCATGGCAAGGGCGGCGCCGTAACCAATCAGTACGAAGGGAGTCTCTCTTCATCGTTAAGCACTACGCTGCCACTAGCGCGTTTGTTATCACAGATTACAAAATGAAAACGAACACACACCGCTCAGAACCTGATCAAATACTTGTTGTCATGGTGACGCAGCGTTCCGTCACGGTTCTCTTGTTGATTGGAGCTCTAGCTTAAGGAATCCGCGTTCCTTTATTCTTATTGGTGAACGCGGGTACTTTGAGTGAACGCCAATTACTCTAATGTGGACACAGTTGTTAGTGTATTAATTTTCGGGCCTTTAAAAAGAGATTAGGTATTTCCTTAATGATAATTCATGGACCCGGATTAGGAGAAATAACAAAGGTATGAAAAGATTTTAAGAGGTGCTAGAACACCCAAAATAAAAAAAAACAGCACCAAACAGCAGCTCGTTTATGAGGATTCAGCGTCATTTGAAATATAAACATCTCTGCTGTAAATAGGACTATGTTTCAAGATGTATTTTGGGTGAGCAGTCCCTTTAAATTTGATGTTCGGTCAATTGCGTTTTTGCTATTTAGCTGATTCATTTGAAATCTTGTAAATGTTTGTTATGCTGACTGGCTGCTGTCTGGTTAACTTCGCCCATCCGTTCGTTGCCTCGCGCTCCAGCATGTCAAGTTTACTCTATTTAATCACTAATAACTTTCCCATGTCCCCCACGAATATAGAAATCAATGCTGTCTAGAGGGAGACAAAAATGAATGAGAGAGAGAGAGAGTCAGGAAGATCAAGGCCACTAATAGCATCACGACTCCTTCACACTGTCTGTACATATTTACATCACAACACTTTAGTGAGGTCCCACTGCTTTTCACATATCAGACAGACAGTTTGCCTTCCAGCTAGATCACTGTAGTCCCAAAGCTGCTGGCCAGGAACACCGTACTGCAGAACACTCTTCTTTAAGGGGCAGTGGATTTCACTTCCATATTGTCTTTGGGTGTGACTGGGCGTCTATCACTTCAGCAGGTCTGGAATCAGAAATAGCACCCGTCTTAATTGTAACGACAGTCTGGAGACGTGACTCTGACATCAGCCTTAAACTGGAACTTAAACTGGAACTTAAACTGGAACTTAAACTGGAGCTTCTTAGAATCAGAAAGCATCTGAAAGCTTCCACTGAGACACCAGGAACTTGAGTAGAAAACGTTTAAATCAAGTTTAAAATCCCTGTTTGCGAGCAATAAACATAAAGGGCCAGAATGGGTAACAGGGTTGCAAATTTAGCCAATTTAAGCTATCACTCAGTAAAGACTAGCTAGTTTGAATGACTGATATATTTCTCATAAATTAAAGAAAAGGCTACTTTCTCTCTCTCTGTCTCTCTTTCTCTCTCTCTCTTTCTCTCTTTATTTCTTTCTTTCTATCTTTCTTTCTCTCTTTTTCTCTCTCTTTCTTTCTCTTTCTTTCTGTCTCTCTTTCTCTCTTTCTTTCTTTCTTATAATGCTTAAAAACACCAAAGCGTATCTTTCTCAACACACACGCAGGTAGTTCAACTGCAAGTACAAAAAACGGTGAACATTTGAAACCTAAACAGCTCAGATCCAAACACTTCCCCGAGCTGTTTAATTAGCTGCCGCGTGAAACATGTTGATGTAAACGCTAAGTTATTGTGGCGCTCGTTTGCCAAAACGCTAATCTGCGTGGACAAAGTAAGAACTTTTCCCAGTCTTGTTGAAACACAGGGGCATTATCAAAAATAAACAGGCGGAGACGAGAGCCGTCTGCGTTTGAGATTAGTACAGGAAGAAGGCTCTGCTACAACAGGCTGTTCTGGAAACAGCACTCCCAATGGACCACGAGGCTAATGAGGGAGCACAAAGACACGAGTCTGTGCCTTTAAACCCACCATACCATTGGAAAGACAGAGGACGAGACGCATGCATAATGAGAAACTTTTGTGTTTATAATGTGGACTGCAGACCATGCAGAAATGTGTTCACATATATACAGTGAGGTCCAGAAGTCTGAGACTACTGAGTTTTGTTATTTAAACCTGGAATTAGTTAATCCGTCAGTCAGTCTATGCACGCTGTGCTACAAATAAACGTGTGAGTCAAAACTCACATTGATATGCGGTTGCCAAGGTCTTCGAATGGTTACTAGTGCAATGCAGGGCGGTTGCTAGGGTGTGCACGATGGCTGCTAGGTGACTGCTTACTGGCCCATGCTCTTAATATTTCGGATCCTAGATATGGATCAAGTCCCCTGTTCTAGGTAATTGGGATTTTTTTTTGCCCATCCACAGGTTAAAATGACACACTCTCTAAATATATATAAACGCACACACACATGCATGTGTATACAGACAGACACACACACGCACGTATACATACATGCATACACACACACACACACACATATATATATATACACACATATACATACACGTATGTATAACTAAATGGAGAGACATCCATTTAGACACACACTCTGTGAGTGGCTCATGCAGCAGCTGTTGAAGTGGCACTGATCACACTGTCCACTGGGAGACACTGCCGACACAGAAACACCCCCAGCGCTCCACACCACCACCACTGCACATCAAATATTTACCATTACTAAACACTGACTGCTCGCTCCCACAACAGTGTCGACACTCCTAAACACCACTGCCACTAGAAATCAACCCCGAGCGCTAAAACCACGGATAATAAACACCACAAACACGTCACCCTGTTACACAGCGGCAGATAAACTGTGTTTTTAATCACAGGGGGATTATATGCTGCTCCGTTTTAAGCGCAATGCATCCTGGGGGAAATGACTTTGATAATTCCGTGACAGAACGTCATTCAGCAGGCCGCTGTCTAAACGGAGAAAAGTGATAAGTGTTTAATTAACAAATGCAATGGATTGTGAAGCTGCCTTTTAATTTTCATAGTCTTTAATGGGTTTAATGTGGCGGAGTCTGACACCGGCTGAAGCATATCCTGTTTTAACAGGAAGCCGACACATAAATGTCGGAGAGCGTGAAACTGCAGTCACAAAATTAACGCTTTTATATTTCACCGGCTGAACCTTTATGAGCCTCTGTCGCGTTGCCGCGCAAGAGATTAACAATGCAGATGATGTCATAATAATAATCCAATCAGAATGATCGATTATGAACACGCCCATAACACCTGAATAAAATGACCAATAAACTAGCTATGCAGAGAGGACAGAGAAGAAGATTAAACAGATGGTCTATCAAGAGAGAATTCGGCTGAAGAAATGTGGAACCATCTGAGAAAGTTTACCCCTCAAACAACCATCATCATTTCACCCTCAGAACAACTAAATTATCAGCTATTTAAATGATCGTAACTTTTATGGTTTAAAAAGGAACAAAAACAGTTGCATGTACATAACACGATCTCCCTACCTCACCCACATTCACAAGTTCATAATAAAGATTTATCCTTTGAGCTGACGGGTTGGATTTCCCAGTAAATGTCAGTATGGCTTCATTTCAACATACCTACAGAAATGTATGTAAAAAAGCAAAGTTACGACCATTAAGGACTGCAGCTTTAAAAGAGAGTTTAGCTATGTCAACATCGAACATGATACATTACCCAAAAAACTCCACAAATAATGCATGCATGTTTACATTAAAAAAAAAAAAACTTGTAAACAGGAGTTTCTTTCATTGTCATCACCATAACGAGCTTGTTTTTAATAGTTATTAGCTCTTTGCAGCACAGAGCATCTACATACACTGAATGTAAACATGTCAAAACACGTGAAGGTGTGAGAACTTCACCACCTCATCTTCAGCAGTGTGGCACATGCCTGGCAGAGCCGTATGGTGCTGAGGGCCGCTGTGCATTATTCTCACAGTATCAGGCGACCTGATCCCTACTGAATAATCCAATGAATAAAACATGTGCGTCCACACTTACATGCTTCTTCCATTTTCCTGTTCACCAGCAACAAGCTGAGCACGGGTGTGACATCACCTCACCCTGGACCCAGATCAGGCGCTGCATCACACTGCAGAACATTCCACCAAAAACTGTGATCATTAGTTTTATCTAAGTTACCTTTCCAAACTAGCGCTGAGTGATACGGCTAAAAAAAATATACATGTATAAATCCGAACATCTTTAAGTTATCAGGCAATATTCTCTACATCCCCTGACATTTCTGCATGTGCTCTGAAAAGACTATAAAGGGTCATATCTTTATTCCAGAAAACCATCATCTTAATTTAATTGGTACCAAAAAGATGGTTTGATGCTTGTAGCAAAATCATTGGAAATAAAATCATAAATAATAAATATTGCTTAGCCGTACGTTCATATACCTTCAATTCCCCATTCACTCTCACTTCCTCCAAAAAAAACAACAACAACAACACAGTAACTGATCCTCTCTCTCCCTCTCTCTCTCTCTCTCTCTCTCTCTCACACTCTCTCTCTCTCACTCTCTCTCTCTCACTCTCTCTCTCTCTTCTTTTTAGACACCCAGTTTTGTGTTGTGTTGTGAGCTGGTGAGTTTCTCTGCTCTGTGTATCTGTGTGACGCCCGGCCGGATGTAACTTCAGCCACTTCTGATCATTCATGAAAATCAGGAGCGTCACATTCAGAAAACAACAGATTAAATTTAGCAGCCGCATTCACTCAGTGGCATCGTACTATCGTTTCTCTTCACAAATCCATTCAGCCAGGAAGTGGTCATTTACACAAGTTTGTCTTTCTGGAGCCACATTAAGCATGCTGTGATTAAACCTTTGTAAAACATTACCTGAACCAGAGCCACACGGTACCTATGAGGAAAACTGGGTCAATGCAAACACAGTAAATATTCAGAGTGTTATTTTTAATAAAGTAAATTCAGGTGGCCACTCAAAGGGCTGATAAACATGGCTCCTCTCTCTTCTGAGAAGCACAGCTGTAGAACGCTGATGGGAGAGAGACGGCCCCTTCAGCTCAATAAATTACCAACCGTTTCAATTACGAAGCTCTAAATGCTGAACCGCTGGGTGAGGATGCCGAGGGTCAAAGATTAACGCAAGCTGTTACTCGACAAAACGCGCCACACAGCCCAAACATTATGCGAACGCTTGCAATTAAATCAGCACGTGTAAACCTCTTCGAATAGCTAATAATCTCACATTACACAGTGAGACAGTGAAGTGAAGATGTTTTTCCTCCGTCTCTTAGTATATTCTTCAGAAATGTACACCATTTGCAGTCTGACTGGATTTAAAGCAAAAGATCACTCATAATACAATCAGCACTCATGCAATCAGCCTGTGCTCATCCAATCACATGACTTTTTGTCTTCTATACAACCAAAAATAAGACGGTAGACATACGGGCAATGCTCAAATGATTCTTGCCATACAATATAATCAAATACTAGTGTCCAAAACACCATAAAAACATCATTAAAACATCATTTAAGCACTGCAGGCCTTATGACCTGTTAGCTTTAGTCTGATTCATGTAAAGCCATATCATAGCCTTGCTTTAGTGTTTTGGTTAGAAAACAAACTGAAATTGAAGTTACAAAAAAAGGTTTTTACGATGCCATAGAAGAACCATTTTTGGCTGTATGGTTCCATAAAGACCCTTAAACAACCACAGAACCTTTCTGCTTCCTAATAGGTTCTCTGTAGTGGGAAAAAAAAAACTTTAGATTATAAAAAGCCAAGAAAGAAATGGTTCCATAAAGAACCTTTGACTGAATGGTTCTTTAAGGAACCAAAAATAGCACCCCTGTAAAGAACCCTTTAAGAACCTTTATTTTAAATAGTAGTCACTAAAAATCACTCTATCCATCATGTTGTTCAAATTCACACTTCTGGAAAAGCGCAGTGTGGACGTTCTTGTAACACAATATATAGCAACACACACGACGGGCCTCAGTCCCAAACAGAACCGTAAACAACATGCTGTGAGATGGCAGTCACACAGTCCATTAATAGCAAATACACATTAAATCAAGAATCTCATCTCCAGGAATAGAGTCAATCTCATAAACTCTGAGGGAAGAACGTGTCCTCCTTTCTCCACAGAGGACATGAAACGTCAGTTCCATCATCATAATCGTCCACTCCCTACAACACACGACAGCGTTTATCAGAGCATTAGTAAAATAACTCATTACACTTTACGATGTTTGTAGGAAACAGTCCTGCTGCTTCAAACGGCGGCGGAGGTGAAAAACGACGCATCACCTGAAAATTTCACGTCTGGATTTAATCTTCATTTTTGTGTGTTCATTAAAGACAGCGTCCCCATAAAAAAAGTGTCTTTTTTGTTAAACTATCGCTCCCATGGTGAGAAACAACAAATGATGAATACAGGGTATATAATTGTGTGATAATTACAGGGTTTAAACAGAATGTAGCCAGTAAATATCCAGGACCCAATACAGGCATTTGTGATTACAGAAAAATGAAGATTTTAAAAATCCGTTTAGACTGAGTCACTAATGAAACATTTAGATTCAACTCTAAAAACGACTCGCTCGCAGACATACTGTAACAAGTAAAGTACAGGCGCAAGAGCAACATCTTACCTATAAAAATATTGTAGCATACGCAGATAAATGTGTGCACACAATAAATGTCCAACGATCACACGCCATATAATTTTTTTTGCATTACTAGTATTCGTTTCTTTCTCTCTATTTTTTTATTATTTTAAATCATGTGTTATTTGTATTTTACTCATATCTCCACATCTAGAAAAAAATACACCTAATTCCAAAATCCCATAACTATTATATAATACACGTTATATTGTATCGCACAATATTATATTGCCAATGGTATTTATTTATTTATTATTTATTTGTTTCCTGCGTGTGAGTTCAGATTCTACTTTTATTGCATCATTGTAAGTATATTTATCACAATAACCCAGAGCCCTATAAACAACCTCTCTCTCTCTTCCCATTTCTCTCTCTCTCGCTCCCTCTCTCTCTCTCTCTCTCCCGCACTCTCTCAAAAAAAGGGCTAAGGCAGAGCAATAAGAAATACAGGGAGAGAGAGAGAGAGAAAGTTGAATATCAGGGAAGCAGAACTGTCTTGCTTCATGAGAGCAGAAACGAGTCGATTAGGACTGAAGAAAGATCTCACTCTTTTCCCCATCAACCTGGACAGAGATCCTGTCAGTGTCCCGGGGGGGTGGGGGTGGGGGGCAGGAGCCCACGCGCATCTGCTGAATCAAGAACATTCCCTCAGAGACTCACCAGTCAACTTATCAACTCCAATCACTGCGAGACCGTCATTCAAAGTGCTCCTTCATTGGCTGTCATTCCACTTTAATTACGCGTCTAATGCAAACAAACTGGGTTTGAATGTCCATGTGATGAATGAGACAGCCCATCAACCCCACTCAACCTATAGTCCATGTCTTGTATTCATCATCATTACTGCCGCTGGAACATTCAACGCGCGCATTTCCTGCGTTTGATCCTCTCATCACAGCACTGACAGAAAGACAAACCTCTGTTCTCCTCCTCTCAGTTTGATTTTTGGGGTAAATTGAGAGTTTGTTATCTCTCTTTCTTTGAAGATTGAGTTTTTAAGCGTAAAATGAGCGTTTGTTATCTTTACTGGATTGCGTGACTGACGACTGACTAAGCCAAAAGTTTTTTTTCTCTTTTTTTTGGAATAAAAGGACCAAATCACCTAGCTATCAAAGTCACTTTTTCAACTTATCTTGGCTCCAACATCACTGTTGAATTAGCTTTGTTGCTATTTATCTTTGTGTTTCTCTTTCTTTCTGTCTTTTCTCCCTGGTTCTCTCTTTCCCTGACATTGACACTACACTTATGTTCCACATAAATGCTGAGTTAAGTCTTTTAAGGAGCGGTGTTGTTGATCTATTGTTTATGCTCCTTTATAACTGAATCTGTCTGTGCTCACATAAAGCGGTGAAACACTGATTCAATACCTCAAGGGCCGCCTGCCATTGCAGTCGAGTTTTCGTCTTTAAACTGCATCAAACCTAAAAGTGTCATACACTTCATCAGAAAGATGTTTAAAATATAAAAGGATGTTTAGAGCAGACACAGAAAAACCCAACAACATCTGAAGGCATTCTGGAGTGCGTTGGATTTGTAGGTACAGCCTTGTCAAAGTACAGCTTTGACAGACACGTTTTTCCAAAGCAACTTACAGTGCATTCAAGCTATACATTTCATCAGTGTGTACGTTTAAACACGACGTGTGTTTCCTGAGAATCGAACCCCCAACCAGTTGAGCAACACTCCTGTGGAAAACTGCAAAGAACTTCCACAAAGCGCTAATAGTTTTTAGCAAGCAGCAAAGTAGCTCTTAAAATAATTCTCATGCTTCAGGAGAAAATGTAACTGTGCATTTGGGACGGGACGCTGTCACCAGTAACAAAGAGAAAATTCATGCACTCTGTGTCTCGTGCAGCTGAGCCAGCAGCAGTCCTGGGTTGAAAAGATGGTCCGTCGGGTCTCAGTGAACAGCTGAAGCCATCTCAGCTACATCAGCCAATCAGCAGCGAGTGCTGACGAACCACCCATCAATCAGTGTTCCTGGTGACAGGGCTCAGGCGTGGGCAATGTCCAAATAAATGAAGGACCCCACACCTCCCTCAGCGGCCCCTTGAACCCTGTCAGTCGCATGAATGGCTCTCCGGTCAAAAAATAAAATAAAAAAGCCAGGAACACCCCAGAGTAAAACCACAGCAGCTACAAGAGCTGCGCGCGCATGTCATCTGCAGGATTTCTTTCAGACCTTCATGTAAATGTGTTTTTTTTAAGTCCGATTTTTAATGTGCTCTATTTATAATATTTTCTGAAAGCTCTCAGACAAGCAATAAGCGCAATGAGCGGCAGTTAAGATCTAATCAGAGAACACAGTGAGAAGTCAAAGCCCGAGGCTCGTCTCCAATCCAGCTGCAGATCTCACACACATCAGATAAGAGAAGCAAACAGCACATCACCGCTGGCAGCTCCGTCTTTCCATTGACCAATATTAATAGCGTGTAATAACATATGGCGGTCTGGCAGATGTAAAAGATCTTGGCAGCGGGCGCAGACTTCAGCCACTTTCTCAGGTTAAACAAACACAGATGTTGGTGTGTGGGGAGGATAGTGATGCTCGCCCAGTGAAAGATCTGGGCTTTAATGTGACATTCATGATAGAAGCAGAGCACAGCGGACTGACCGATATTGCAAGACCCTCTGGATGAACATCACCCGACAACAGCCTCTTATTTGAAGAGTAATTTAGAAATAGGAGCCAGATGCTTCTTGCTCATTCCTCAATGCCGCACAAATATGTACGTTTGATTGGATAATTTGGTGTGTGTGTGTGTGTGTGTGAGAGAAAAAGATAGAGTGACACAAAGAGAGTGGAAGAGAGAGAGAGAGAGAGAGACAAAGAAGCAGAGAAAAGAGAGAGACAGAAAGATGGTGGTTTATCTGCTAAAGAAGGTCTGTTAAAAGTGTCTTAACACTTAAACTAATGTGTAATTTAGCGTGGAGTTTAAAGTTTAATGCACTTTCAGCTTGACAACTTAACACACAACTGTGTATTCAAGAAAGAAGCTATTGTACAATGTAATCTACAGTAAGACCAAATACCCATATCTGTGAAGGGGCCACTGTTTGCACGGACAGCTAAAAGTATGTAGAAAAAAATCCTTCAAACATTCCACTGATAAACAATAGTGTCTAACTCAATTCACTTTCTATTAAAGCTACAGCAACAATTCTTACAGGGATCGTTCACCTAAAAAGGAAAAATATTCCATCATTTACTCGCCTTCATGTCATTGCAAACTGTGCGCTTCCTTTGCTGAGGAACACAAAAGAAGATATTTTGAAGTATGATGGCAACCAAACAACAATGGCACACATTGACTTCCATTGTATGGACACAAAACCATTGAGACATTTCTCACAATATCTTCAGTCATACAGATTTGGAATCACATGATGGTGAGTAAATGATGGAGACTTATTCAATTTTGGGTAAAACATATCTTCAAATATTCTTTCAAAACCTGTTTTATTGCTATTTCACTTTTAAAAAACAACTACATGAACGTAACATTGATGAACCCCTGAAGGGGATTTGTAGTTCCCAGCATGCTTTGCGCGACGGATTGGAAAACACGAAAATACGTTTTTGGCATGTGTCTGGCCAATTTGAATGAATCACTTTTCTTGGAAATCACAGTATGTAACATCACATCAGAAGACAAAGTTTTCCTCTCTGAGACTTGGTGGAGATCTGAAATCGTACACTGCAGGTCTTCTACCATGGCATGGCCATCTCCGGCAGCTCATTTCCCTCACCACCAACTAGAATGATTTACACTCCAGCAAAGTACCTAAAGAGCTTCTTTAGCAGCCATCAGGTTCAGAGCTGACCTTTAGATGCAGCACCTCGCCGTCTGATACGCATAACAGCACCGCTAATAGAGTACTTCAGCCCTACTCTGAGTCTGATCTGAGGACTGTTGGAGGGTTAAGCATGAAATAATTGCTCTGAAATAAACTGAAAATGGCAAATTTTGCTGACAAAAAGTTTTTTTTTTCCACACTCTTCCCTCGCTCGTCATGTTTTATGACACAAACACGATCTCGAGAGAAAGGAAAAAGAACAAGAGACAGAGAGCAAAGCAGCTCTGAGTGGAAGCGGCGCAGCCCGCAGAATCCCAGCGACGCATCCGACACAGACATCAGTGAGCTGGGCTGCGGCTCAAAGCAGGCGGGCGCGCCGGAAATGAAACGCAATGATGAATAGCGCGAAAAACAATGCTTAGATCAGACCTGTCACTCAGACGCGGCGTTTCACAGCACCAAAATCTCTATTCCCCACGTCTATCTGTCTTCTGCCATCTCTACACACACACAAGCATGCGATGAAGAATCATTACGTGTATTAAACAGACTGATATAATAAAAGTCTAATCTTCATGAGACAGTAACACATTATACATCATTCAAGAAGACATGTTCAAAACAGTACAGTAACATACTAATTATTTCTACAGAAAATAGTATGCATACTGCAGGCAGATGAAAAAAATGAGCACAGACCTACAACATTTGGCAAAACCTGCCCAACAAACCAGAGCCAATTTGATCGAAATTTCTCTTACTGTTTTACATACTATAATTTTCAATAGTAGGCAGTATACAGTGCATACTGCACAGTAAGTAGTTAGCATGAAGCTAGAATTTTATTTAGACCACAGCCTTCTGTATAGCACACAGTGCATCTGTACCACAGAGAGATCATTGTAAAATCACTCAAACACAAGGCTAACCTTTACTAGTCAAAGACAAAGGAAGAAAGCAGCAGGGACTTCAGATTCTGTGACCGGTGTCACAATATGTTTGCACAGCCTCTGCCTTCTTAATGAATTAAAACACCATATGTTAAATGACTCCGGCTCCCCCTCAGATTAATCTGAGGAGGGTTCAGGTTGGGGCGAAGATTAATGAGTGTCCACTCAAACCTTTCTTCGTGTCCTTTAAAACTATCTTTTGTACTTTTTTATTCGGAGTGAATTTTGGGTAAATGCTTATAGATTTACTGTCTGCTAACCGAAACGTTACAACCGAACTTTAAACGTGATCACGCTGCTTTCAAAACCCAGTCAGCTGTAAAAATTGATGTTTCCTTTTTTGAATATTTATTCATGCTTTTGGAAAAAGGCAATCAAATGACTTTTAATAGGCTTTATATTTAATATATTAATATATTTATTTTTATATCATTCTTTATTTGCATTACCATTGTATATAATTAAAAATTACATTTAATTCCAAGGTTGATTTATGCAAGTATGCACTGTATTCCGTTATTTATTAGTCACTCCTGCCAATTTTAACAAACCATAATATAAAGATTCAGACAGGTTTATATTTGAATTACAAAGGCAGAAGAATAAAGTTTTCATACTGTATGTGTTGGTGTACATATTATTTGAAAGTGTCTGTCAGAATAAAATGACAAGAAGGAGATAACCTGTCATTCAACGCTGGATTACTGTGTTTTTGTGTAAAATATAACAGTTCACAATCTGGATGACAAATAACTTCAAATCCTGTCTAATAGTAACAAGGAAAAGTATTTTTGGACCCTGCCAGTGTAATCCCTCAGTCAGATTTGTTTTTGGAGTTCTGTCATATCAACTCTGGCTCGAAAACATAGTGTGCAGTACAGTAAAACTGGAGACAAAAATACACGACACAGAAGCTAAAAAATACATGAGGGTGCAAAATATTATAGTATAATAATAAAGAAAAAAAACTTATAAAAAAACTTGAAAATGAAAACTAAAAATGAAGAACTGTAGACTGTTTATGTAACAGTGTCGTATTTGTGTCACTGTCTTGTGTTGCACAATTTTATGGTGGTTTTGCTAACTGAGGGTCAGGTGACTGAATACAGACTCTGGGTTTTAATCTGTTCACCACAGCTACAGTATGACAGGAATTTCTGGGATGAGAAATCTGAGGAACGCATGACTTCAGCCTTTACCGCAAACCGTCGCCGTTACCCGAGATGCCTAAAGACACAGAATACAGTCCCTTCTGTCTAAATACCCTGAAAATGAAGCCAAAATTCAGACAAGAGTCTCCAAAATGAGGGCACAAAATGCCAAAGATGCACCATTAAGATTGAATTTAACCCTTATTAAATTTACCACACACATCTTTTTAAGAGTACAAGCAGGAAATGTGAAGTAATTCAAGGAAAGTACAGTCTAATCGTAGATCGCATTTCAAAAGTTAAAGTCTGGAACTTTGAACGTCTCTTTCACCTCTCTGCACCTCACGGGCTGCTGTTCAGCGGCGCACCTGAGCTAATGCTGTTTGTTTAATTTGAAAATGAGTCTCCACACAATAACGTGTGATAGCTCAGAGCTCTCCGTTGAGCGATGTGTTACCAGGGCAACGGCCGATAGGAGCCAGTTAACCGTTAATAACGGGCTAAACATGTTATGAGGTGGCTGAAATTAGAATTAATGGTCATTCCTGGACAGCCTGGAGGAAACCTGTTTACTGCCTCTTTAAGGCCATTCACAGAATATGTTAAAGTGTAACACACTGTCTTCTCTGGATTATCGTAAAGGCGGAATAATTACCTGAGGGAAAGAGAGAAAGTGCTAAAATCTGCCACCAGATTCAAAAACTTTGAATCTATTTTGCACCGTGCCCTGAATCCGCTAAATCTATCTCGGTGGAGCACAAAGCTAGTCGCCACCACTTCCCGTTGGAATGGGTTAACAAAGAGAGAAAGAGACAGAGGGAGAGAAACCTCGTCCTCTGTTGGCTCTTGGCGAGGATGGTAATTTGAGGCTGGCGGCCCTCTCCCAGGCTGCGACTTGGATGGAGATTTTCTGCGCATCCAGCAGAAGTGCTTTGACAGGGCGCTTCATTATGTGGGGCTCTGCAGCACAGGGCCCGCCTCAGACGCCCGCCGCTGCTGTGGTGCCAGGTCCTCAGGAGGAGGCGTGGAGCGCAGTACAGGAGCGGCACCCCGGTCTGTGGTGAGAGTGTGTGTGTGCGTACCGGTGACCTCCTTAAAATTCACCTCAGCTCTGCCGTGTATACGCAACTTGAAGAACAATCAGACTAACTCTATGATAAACTACAACTACTGGTGTTGAGGGAGAGAGAAAATAGAGAGAAACAAATTGGCATTTCGAGGGACATGAGAACCAGGTTTGGACAGGGAAAGCCTTCTCACCACGCCAGAAAGGTCCTGACACAATGGCGCAGGGCGCAGGACACGATCATCAACAATGTTTGGGAGAAATCAAAACCAAGATCTCCTCATGTGATTTCTAAATATAATTCAGGGTCTTTCAAACTATTCTGACCCCTTTTTATACACTCCCTCCCACCCCGATTATCTTTCCACACTCTCAACTTTACAATCCTACATTCTAAACTTTTTCTAGAGCTTCTGTTTATACTTAAATTTTTTATCAAATCTATAATATGTCACATCTCATATTTATCGCCAACAGTTTTATACTTTATAGGCAACAGATATGTATTGTAATATATTCATTCGGCTACTTAAAAGTATACTTTTCTAGATGTCCTATATTTGCTTGTAAATTGTCTTAGTGGTTAATTTGTAAATTGATTACTGTAGTTACAACTCTCTAAATACTCCAATTAAAGTAGAGAAATACAATTAAATTTACAGAGAAAATGAAGTGGAAATATACAGTTTTTATCATATTGCAATCATATATAAACATTTTCCACATGTTAATAGAAATTAATACAAAATTTCCACAGACCCCCTCTGGGAACCGAGACCCCCAGGGGTCAGCAGAACCCAGTGTGAGAAAGTGGACATAATGATTCATTCTAACATTTTAACAGCGTTCCTACAGCTACAGTGTGTTAAGGCAGCGTGTTCTTATTGTGACTGAGGAGCTGCTAAATAAGACTGCTTTGGTCATGTCAACCTACAACCCCTTCTCCAGTAAGCTCATTCATTGTGCATAGAAAGAGAGATAGGCTCTCCTCACCTGCAGAAAAAAGTCAACCATGATCCCACACAGATTATCAACACATCATCCTATGAGTTTAGATGGAGCACTACCATACAATTACACATCCCTTCCATGTCTGTTAGCCTCGGGTGGGTTAATGCCCACCAATTATAAAAACAACACTACAAAACAGCCCTGTTACCCTCTAAGCAGAGTGAAAGCCCTTCAGATCATCTCTCTATTAATCCGCTGCTTTACCGACATGGTCACTGCAGGCAGGAAGCGGCTTCCGACCAGCAGCGCAGGAAATGAGGTCGTTGACAGGCGGCGAGGGAGGGGGAATAGAGTTAGCAGCCTGACTTCCTGTTATCACAGTAAGGACGGGCTGTTTGAATGAGTGTTAATTAGAGCTCATCTTTTTATCCACGTCTCCCCTGCCCTTGGCCAAGCCTTAACCCCACAGAGTCAAAATACAATGCTCACAAAGGCGTTTTAGAAACACAGCAGTTACCTGTCCTGAGATGATAATGTAAACCCAGTACGTTTGACTGTTGATCTTTACTGGTGGGGGTACAATTTTGTTATTTTGTGGTGATTTATTCTATAGCAATAGCAAACTAGCTTTGAAAGCATGCAGAGCCCACCCTCATAAGAGCTTTCTCTAAAGCCACGCCTCCTCCAAAACACAATGACACGATGCATGCAAGAAGGTAACAAAAACATTTCTGGAACAAATCGCCCACCCTGCCTTTAAGTTTTAAAGAGAGATTTAGAAAGAAAGATTTAGGGAAGATCAGATAACAGAAATGCGTTTGTAATGATGACTGTTTTTTAATCATTAGAGCAAAAGAATAGTTCACTCAAAAATAATCACCTACTCGTGTCATTCTACTTAAATTAAAACATATGTGTTAGTAAACAATGTGTAAATGAGTGCGAGTAAATAATTGTGTCATTTCAGACGTACTGTTCCTTTAAACACTGACCTAGGTGTGCTATAAGTGACCTCTGTCTGAAATAAACATCTAAATGTCTAAAGTCCATCAATCTAGTTTCTCAATCCGACCATCTCGAGTCGAAAGTCGAGTGATCGAAAAACTGTGGTTGTGTCTAAGCTGCGTAGCTAGGCAACAGAGGGATACAGTAAAAACCAGAACACAGCTTGCAGCTGTTGCTAGGAAACCATTGGAGAGTTTTAGAGCTTGTAAATGGAGAGGTGGACGGATCAAACTCTAATAGTCCAAGTTTGATGGAGCTGCACATACAGGGATCGCAAAGCAGCATTCTACATCCCCCTCTCTCTACACGCAAATGTGTCATATTCAACCAGACTGGAGGCTGGAGTGTGGTGTGTAAACACACATAAGAGGCCAGAGAGTGAGTGAGAGAGAGAGTGAGAGAGAGAGAGAAAGGAACATGTGGATATCCTATATAGCACATCATTTGCATAAGAAGCGGCATCTAAATAATTGAGTGGTGAGGGACAGAACTAGGTGAGTTGATGCCTGGCAGCTAAATCTGTTAGCGTGAAGCAAGAGTTACGAAGAAAAGGAGGAAAAAACGAGGAACAGTGGAGAGCCAGCCGACCTCGGGGTTGAAGCATTCTGGGAAAAGAATGACGCTGCAGGAAATGCAAGTCATATGGCCTCAAAACAAGAGAGAGGGAAGTTTGCAGTGAGTCAGGAGAGAAAACAGTTATCATCTGAAGAGGAGCAGTGGAAGCGCTGTTCCACAAACACAGCTCAAAACGCGAGGGTCGGGCCTACAGCAAATTCAGAAGCGCTGAGGGAAAACATCTCACACCCTTTCCCAAACTCACAGAGAAAGCAAACAACCATGTTCGAACAGCAATGAGTCACTCAGACGCGATAGATCTACAACAGTAACGCGAGGGAAAACAAAAACAAGAGGACAAGAAAATCAGTAGGAGAGACACTGTCACAAATCAGTGTGTTCAAAGGCCATTGAGAAGGGCAAACAGCTAGCAGGCGGTATTGAGCGCAGCTCGCAGAGGGTACTTAGCTTCTCTGCCGTTCATTAGCGAGTCATCTGCTACACAGAGATAATTCGGTACTAATAGAATCAGGAGAGCAGCGTAAGCCAGTCAACGGCTCATGTCAAGGACAGGCAGAATACAGCCGTACAGAAACACAATTGATGTATCCAGAAATGTTAACATACTGTATCTGCTGCTTTCAGCAGCACCTGTGACGCTAATCTATTGCGGTTTTTCTTCACCCAAAGTGCCTGAGAACAAATAAACTGGATTCAGGTGGAACTCTGAGCCTAATAATCGTAAATCAAGTTTCTATTGATTTGCTTTGCCTGAGGAGAGAAAAATGAGAGAAAGTAAAGCAAGAAACATTGAATCGGACACAATATGTCACTCTTGGTGATTCTGGAAGTTACTGATATCAAAGAAGTGTTTGCTTGTTTTTAGTCTGGACGACCGGAAAGATTATTTTTTTACAAATCAAAAAGATTGAGGATTATAAAAATAACGCAGTCCAAAATACTACAGCTACATTACCAATAGCACCCCTCACAAATCCCTGGCTTGTTTTTACAAAGAGCTGAATGAAAAAAAACAACAACGAAAAGTGACAAGAAAAGGTGTCAAGAAGGCGACTTGTCCAGCAGCAATATTATTCTGTGGCCACAAGCAAGCAAACGACTGTGTGACTGTGTGATGGAGAGAGAGAGAGACAATGAGAGAGACAGCGAGAGAGAGCGCAACAGATGAGAGTGAGCGAGTGAGAAAAAGAGAAGCTACGAATGTGGGAATGGACCAACATTTTAACAAAGGGTGTCACGGCAACCCGACAACATCAACACCCTGAATACGTGTGAAACTCAACTACTCCATTCACACAACAGTGCCCATCTGTGTGTAATGCTTTGAAAGGGTTTGTGGGCCAAAAAGCGTTTCATCACCCTCACACACAGCATTCTGCATTTGAGGGTCACCGTGCCAACCGAACCGGTGAACGAATTCAAGAAAAGACGAGTAATCTGTCTCCTGCAGGAGCGACATTGTTCAAGCTAAATTTTGGGGCATCTTCAAACAGCGTCACCTGAAAACCGTCTCACCGCTCTATGTATATGTCTCGTTGCCCAGTCAGAATAAATAAGATCGCTTCTGTCGAGGAAGCGTAGTCAAATATTAATCATAATCACACTCAAGTCAAAGTGCACGAGGTCTTTCTGCCTCATTGTGGGCATGAGTCTGGAAGCGTAGCGATATGAATATACATGACAATGGGCCTGCTTTGAATCATAACAAGTCTGTTAGCGCAGTACCCCAGGAACTCTTCCTGAGAGCTCAGATCGGGGCTTATTTGCATATTTTCATATTTAATTTTGCATAGTGGAGACGGAGCTTGATGTGGCCTAGCGCAGCTTCTGACACATTCGCAGCCTCACAATTATGCTCTCGCCCCTCGTCTACCCCCCCCACCTCATCCTCCAGATTCTCCCCAATTAAACGCTTACACAAATAGATCCTCCTGGGGGCAGGGGGTCACTCCGACTGTCACGCATACACGACCACCGTCTCTTGCCTGGAGTTTCAGGCGCAAAGGAACTTTCAAATGAGACGTCTCTGCTTTATGATGTCACAAACGGGGCTTATGATTGGATGAGGAGAATAAAGAGAAGATTAATAGATAATATTGCATTGGAATAAACAAACCAGATTTTTTGTGAGGACAATGTCGCCGCGCTCATACGTCTGATCATACGTTATACAAAATCATACGCCTGATCATACGTCATACAAAATCAGACGTCTGATCATACGTCATACAAAATCATACGCCTGATCATACGTCATACAAAATCAAACGTCTGATCGTATGTCATACAAAAACATACGTCTGATCATACGTCATACAAAAACATACGTCTGATCATACGTCATACAAAAACATACGTCTGATCATACGTCATACAAAATCAGACGTCTGATCGCTTAGAAAAGTAACAGCACACCCAACTCGAATTAGCTAATTTATAGCTAATTCAAGCTAATTTAGGCGGCTAATTTATAAATAATGCGGGATAAGTTACGGTACGGTATGTGCTGAAGTATGCTTGCTTTAGCAAACAACGCTAATAATAGTAAAACACAGTGGATTAGCTTTTAATCTGTAGGCTAACAATCTCTTCATCAGAGGGATGCGGGATGTTTACATTCTGTCTCTCAGAGGAGGATGTTTGTTGTTACGGAGAGAGTTTGAATGTGGGATACAAAATCCCAGCATGCATAGCTGCCAGACAAGCGAGAGAAAAGAATACAATACCATCTGTTTAAAATCAATACAGAGCCAATGCTGGAACTGTAGTTCAGAGGTGGATGGGTTCACTGACAGCTGAGAGAAGATGTGCTTAACCACATTAAACCTGCAGTTAACCCTCAAACACAAACCAAACCCAAACCGGGCTGTTTGTCACATGACAGGTACTGAGTCACAGGTACAGCAGTGCTGTCAGCTGCTGCTGTTCTCACCTGAGCAGCACAGCTGTTTGTTAAACAGAGCTGATAAAACAGGCATAATGTAAACAGGATCTACAAAACAAAAAAGAAAACATCTCACTGAATGTTCACACTGCGTGCTTGCTATATTAAGAATCATAATGTAGAGTCGCAATTTTAGCACTAAATGTCCAACACCTTTGTTGTTGTTTATTTTCTGGATAAGAATTTAAAAAAGGTCATTTAAAAAAAAGATTGCATTCATTAAAAAGCAATTTCTGGCCCAAAATATATTACCAGAAATTCTAACGACTTTTACAGCTATTACTGAACAAGAACTCTAAATCAATCTGCACCAAACAGAAATACATTTCCAACTGATGAAATATTGTAAGAAAGTAAAAATTAAAAGTTAGTTTATGACTTATTTTCATAACTTAGCTATGTACTTTTTTACCCATGAAAATTCCCTGATATTTCCAAGCTACAGTACAGTTTCTGCAAACACATGATCAACTAAACAAACAACTCTTCTACAAACAAAAGTTCTAAACACCTTTTACGATTGCTTGATTATAAGAATGTCATTCAAACATTTTTTAACATTTTTAAAACATTCCACTAACTATTTTAATACCTGATCTGGCAACCAAAAAACAAGCAAGGCTGCTGCCTCAAACAGATGCTGCTGGCTAATGCGTTTGTCTGAAGCAGGTTCTATTCTCTGCCCTGTACTAGCCACAGCAGATGGAGAGAGAGCAGGCCAGTTATCTTGCTAGCCCCTGAAGGCAGCAAACCTCTCTAATGGGGAAAATAGGGTTGTTTAATTGAAGTTTATTTTGCTGTGTGACTGCTTTTATTGAGCACCATTTTTCTTGTTAATGAGCCTGTAATGTGAACGCTGATATAGTAGAGTTTTAGACTTTAAACCTGTTCCCATGATGCTTTGCAGTTTTCTTTTGGTCTCTGTGTCTTTAAGAGAGGGTAATTAACAATTTGAGCAGCGTGTCTTGAGGGGTGTCGCACGTTGTGTACAATGTTTATTCCGTATTGTGCTCACGTACAAGAGCGGTGACACACTCTTGTTCACAAACACTCCCAGTGATGTGTGTATTATGACAACCAGTGCTGTGCACAGACTGAGGAGAAAACAATGTAACAATGTAACAATGTAACATTTCATAGTCAAGCCATGGGCAACGGTTGCCAAGACAGCGCTAGAGACTAATGCTTCCCACTGCCAGTCTGGACGTGCATTAAACTGAATGTCAATGCCTATTTTAATACCCATTCCTCAGCTGACACGCCACCTATTCTAAACTACTTAACAACTGTTCTTTTCCCAGCGCTCCACCATCCCGACTGACAGCTGCGATCACTGCCGCCTAAAGCTGCGATCCGTAACTTCCGCCTCTCTACCGCCACCTTCGCCTGACACACAACGCTGCAGGCTGCTTTACGTACTTTTATTCACATATATTACAATTAAAGCAAGCCAAACTGACATCTCCTGAGGCATCGGACCCGACAGCTGAATTTATAAATCATCGTTATAAACTTACCATTGTAAATCAGGGTAAGGTAAGGAGACCGTTTTAAAAACTGATCTGTCACGTACTTGCTCAATAACTGATTTATTTTTTTCAACAAAGAAAGTTACAGATTGCAGCTCTAACTTGATTGATTCTGTATGAACGATGTCTATATTGTGAAGGAACACAATTTTGTGGCATATATTTGGTTTGTATATGGCTTATATCATTGATTTGGTTGGCACGAAGCACAGGCAATTTGTACTGTTACATTACGGCATCACAGGAAGGCCGAATTTCGAGGTGGAACACGGCTGGTCCTTCATTTCACCTTTTGAAACCTTTTTAAAGACTTTCTCCAGAGAGCCTCAACCTTATAATGATTCCGTGATGGGATTACAGCACTATCAGCTCTGAAAATGTGGCCTCCATCACAAAGACACTGTATCCCGTTTCATCTACAATAATCAGATTCTGAAACGAGTCTCGAACTGCCCGTGTCCATCAGAACCGTCTTAATAAGACTGCTAGACACACGCGGAATGATACTAAATAGCAAGTCACTCTCATTTACCAGACAATATATTTCAAAAAGAAAAAGAAATGTGTATATAATCAGGTTCGAAAGTCCACATTGCCTGAAATTTAAAATCTAGGATTCAAAATCTGGTATATAAATAATTTTCAGAATAAATTTCAGATTAAAAAAATAACAAACAATGAAGTAAAATGAATAAGAACGTTCCAAAAGCATGCTGGGAAAAAACATGTACGACTTAGTTTTGTACTTGGGTCGTGCAGGCCAGCTTGAGTTCATTTATTTGCCAGTTTCTAAGTGTTATGTGTGAAACTTAAGGCACATTTGAAGACATACACATTATTGTATTATTATTATTAATGAGTTAAAATATAATAATAATAATTATTATTATTATTAAAGGTGTCCTTGTCTTATCTTTAAAATGAATGATACTTGGTTTAATATTTTAGTATCTAATGTAATTGCATTCATACATTTTTAAGTTTGGCTTAAGTGTTCTAACACTTTGGGGGGCACTGCCTTCATCTATAAAGACATTAATTATAGAACACGTCATTTATTCTTTAACTTTCACTGATATCGAACTTCAGCCATGAACACAGACGATTCTGAGTCCTGCTTTCAAAGCGTTCCATAACCGAGTTTTATTTCTCTGTGTTTTTTTGACTTTGGAGATGAATGTAATGGCTGATAGAATCTGATATGCCTGAGTGGAGGAGACCCGGCTGCCCTTCTCAAGCACAAAGACCTCACAGCAGCAGCTCTCATGGCTAAGCCTGAGCTCTGGGCACAGCTGTTGATTGCGTTTGCATTTTATCTCACACGCTGTATATATGGGCCCCTATTTTTCCCTTTTCAGAAGGTCTGTGCTACTCTGTTATCTGTGTTTGTGCATGTTGATGCGTCTCTGGTTAATGTTAATGATACGGGGCAGAGTGTTGTAATCTGTGTCACGTTTTGCTGACGTTTCCTCGAGGCGAAGGGAAATAAAACGAAGGTGAAATGTTTACCGCTAGTTTTAGGACGTTTGCTATCAACAGCGATTAGAATAAAGTTTGGTTTGCTTCATTTATTGTCTCGCCACACTTTCATAAACTAGCCTGGCAGATGTTTTGTAAAATGATTGTTTTGCTTTGCAATCTACCTAATCACTCAGTGTTTGTTGAGTCACTGGCATACTTTACCCCACAGCTACAGTTTGGAAGAAATGTCACTGTTAATAATTTCTATAAAATCTTTAGCCATAAAAAGTACATAGTTTTATATATGGATAAGACACTGATATTCATGCTTTATACTGTAATTTATGCTTTACACTGTAATTTATGCTTTATACTGTAATGCTTTTTACTGTAATCAAGTTAGCTTTGACATCAAAATCATTTTCTGCCATATATAGAAAATGCATTATGCATAATAATTTCTTATTGCATGTTTATAATCTTGTATGTGAGCCGCTTGTTTCCTACCCAATTACATTTTTAAAAACAGCAGTATTTTCTTGTAGAAAAACACTATGGTAACTGGATTTGTTTTCCTCATGCTAAACCATGCCCCCAGTGTCCGACGGGTTGCTGACTGTTTCTATATGAATTCTGAAGCATTTAGAGT
>JAZGTJ010006501.1:11944-24766 GCA_036877575.1 Botia almorhae | reverse complement strand
TGTTTGTTGTATCGGCCACCAGTGAAAGTAATTAATGATGAAATTTAAAGCACATCTGGCAGGCAGGTTGAAGGTGTGATTCATGTCTCTAGCACAAAGGATATGGGGTATGTTATACTGTGAAGATCAATAAGAGAGTTAGGGGGCTGTTCAAATCTATAACTTTAGGTTTCCTCAGGAGTGATGGAGCTGCTTGCCTTAGCAAACATCACTGATAATCATATACAGTAGAGAAATGACTTACTCACAGCCTTCAGAATCTCATTTCACGCTATACGTTTTAAAGTGCAATATTAATTAATGCCTTCATCCCTGTCATTCCTATACAGTAACATTAAGTGCATTTTTAAGTGCACTGTAATCACATTCCTTGCTAATGTCTAATGTCTAGTTTGACCCACTTGTTGGTACATGACTGTGTGCTTCACACACTGTTACAGTAACACAGACTCTTACACACAGATGTCTGAACTTGTCGACAAGACGCTACACAGATTTCTAATTCAATCATTGGAGTTTTATTTATTCATGATTATGCGGGCTGGTTTGACCTGCTTTTAGGGTACAATCACAAAAGCAAACTATATTTAGTTGGAGAAAAGGCCTGGGGGAACATGTTTCTCCTCAGTCAGCTTTACTCTGTCGTGAGGAGGGTTTTAGGTCAAAGCTATCACCAGTATCATCTGTTTCCACTCTTATGCTCAGTGAAACCTGTGGGCTGTAAAATTAAGGCAGTGATGAAATGCCGTCACAAGCCAGTGGGGTTTTAAATGGTTCTGGCTCACTCGTTTTACTGTGTTATTATTTTGTGGACTCTGAATGCACATACGACATAAATTTTCACAGTCAGGAGAAGCGAAGTTCCTCGTAAAACAGCGGTTGTGGTATTTAGCGCAGTGTTCAGCCGATATGAGTTGTCATTGGCTGATGTCTAGGGAAGAGGCCGTCTGATTGGATACTGAGGATAGTGGATAGCTGAAATTGAACATTTATGCAGTATTTACTTAAATTTCACTTAAAAATGTTTAAGGACATTTCTGTTAATCAGCCAAGTAGACTTTGTAATTGGCTGATATTGGTAATCTCTGAATGCTAAATATGGGCATTTATCCACAGTAGCTTTCATTGTTCAGTAAATTACTATGGTAATTAACCATGGTAACCAATTTTTATAAGCACTTGTGGCTAATAGGTTATTACACTTGTTTTGTATAACATTAACTTTAGTAACTGGTATTGTAATAGAAAGGTTAACATGTAACAAATCATGTAACATGATTTTTATACTAAATGCTCCCTTGAAAAACAAGTGAATATTCACAGATCCCTAAAGTATCTTTAATGCTAAACAGCGCTAGTAATCAACTAATGATCATCTGAGGCATAGGCTAATGCTACATTTGGGTTGTGCTGTCTGTCTGTTTTATTTCGTGTTCTGTAGAGGGCTGAATTTGTAAGCTGCTGTATCTGTGGCTCGGGGGAATTTAGCACTATGGTGCTCAGCGTTATCCTCCTGTTACCCACCGAATCCAGACAGCCCGGATGTTTCACAGGCCCTGAATGTAGATATCAGTGTGTGAGAAACGTTTATAGCTAATACTGTGACCAAAGCTATTTCATGTGGAATACATAGTCAGATCTGTCTGTCGATTGGATGATATTTGTTCAGACACGATTGGGAAGCTGTGCTGGAGGATGCTGTTGTTTTATTCAACATTCATGAATTATGTGAATTGAAATGTTTTCTTCGTTCTTCTCCTTATCTGGTGTCTCTGTGACTCTGTAAATATATTTACTTTCCAGGCATGAAACGGTTACTTACTCCTATGACCGAATGTTTTTTTAGCTTTTTTTCTTTGTATTTTTACTTGTACTTGACATGATTTTATTGTTTGGCTGTTAGCAGGGTCCAATTAGCGCCTGTTTTGTCTACTGATGGTTATTTGGACAATACAAGGACAATAACGATAATAATAACTATAAAGATAAAGTTATAAAGATAAATATATAAAGATATAACTATAAAGATAAAGTTTTAATGTGTTTTAAATTTCAGCAAATAGAGGAGTCCTAACCATCCACAACTATAACAATGACAACACAGAGCAACAATAACATAATAATCATAACAATAATCACATTCAGATTGTTCTTTTCATCAGATTAACAACATCCAATCAAAATCCATAGCCACTCCAAATCCATTCAAATTTAAAGGGCACACAGTTTGTGAATGTGCAGATTCAAGTGTACAAACTTCTAAAAAAAAAGGAAGAGGGAATGCCAACAGATTCCAAAAAAATCATGTAAATTTCGCTAGGCCAAGAAACCTGACCAAAAAAAGTCTCTGATTTCATCCTGGAGGTCAAGGACACCCATGCACAGGGAAAAATCTCTCTCAGCACACTGAAAATGTTATGCTAGAACTTTGTCATAGTGATGTGTGCCAAGACAAGACTGCCTCGTACCTCCAGACCCATCTGTCTTAACCCTCTTCTGCCCTGGATTTCGGTTGGTGGTGAGAGGGACGGGGTGATGAATCATCTGTCACAGTTTCTGACACTGACTGACTGACACCTTCTCTCTCATGTTGTTATTCCTTTCCCTTCTGTGTCTGTTCCAAAATATAATGAGATGCCTCGCTCCCTGAGTGTAAAGGCCCCAATGTGCTATTCGGCAACTCTCAGGGGTGAGGAGGTCTTTTTAAAAATGTCTGTATTATATATCTAGTTCAAAACTTTATGTAAAACTTATGACAGATTGATCCTTCATCCCTGTATATAATTCCTTATATATTCTATTCCAATAATTCGTAATCAATCTTTGGAATACTAGTTTCGAGTCCAAATGTTTGTGTTCTAAATCCTCCCCAAACACTCAATGTTGGGCAGGAGCTGCACCCCTTCTAATTGAGCAGAACACTAGGTTTTGGCTGTTGCTCCCACCCTCCCTCACTTCTGCAGCTTTTAAGGATGTAATCCCAGACCTTCAAGGTGAATGCAGTCTACATCATTCAGTATTCAGATAACGTCCTCTTTAAGTCAAATGAAACTGTCAGTCTTGGCTTGATTTGAATGGTGGGCCTGTGAAACCACTTCATCAGTGGATGCTGTTTTTCACTAACAGGATAGAAACACAAGACTTGTTTATAACTGTGTGAATTGCTGCTAATTGAATGTGCACAGCTCAAGAGAGTTCACTTGATGTTTGAAGGAAACGGCTGGAATTGCTCTTTTTTATTTATGTTTCACTGTGAGTGTGTGAACACAGTGTTGATGTTTCTGGCTGAGTAAGACATTGACTGAGTTGTCAGATATAAAGCTCACAATATGGGCTTTCCGAGGTCACACAAGGTTAATTGAGAGGAAGCTAGATGGTCTGTGGTTCATCTAAGCCTTTGTAAATATAAAGCTTCTATTTTCAAGTCTCTTAAGAATAATGCTTCAGAAAAAGTAGCTTTATTTAGGGTAGTAAACTGAAACTGTCATTGTTGGAGTGATTTGTGCCTTCCATCAACACAAACAATGATCTCTTATGAAAAAACTATAGTAGAAGACAATTTTAAAGCAGCTATAGCGCTTTAAATTTATTGAGAATGCAGCGCCTAATTGCATTGCGTTCTAGCGTGTTTTGAAACGCAATGACATGACATAGAGTTTGTGTCCACACACTAAAATATGTTTCGGGCTTACGTGTGCTGCCCAGGGTGGGAAATGGAGATAGAGCGCATGAAGTTTGAACCTACAGTCTCTGGTTACCAGTTACCAGTTTTGTTTATTTGTTCCTAAAGTCTTGCCCCCCAGTAATGAAAGATTTCTCTCATGTTTTGCATTTAGAAATCAACACTGAATGAGGTGTCAGGAAACCCATCAACCTTTTCTGCTGGACACGTATAAGTGCCACTTATCAGCAGCAGGCCCAGCCAACCAAACCTGCCAATCACAGCAACAGCTTTGGGAAAGCGACTGCCCAGAACTGACCTGGTATGTGTCTTCAGTTTCCCTTTGATTTTCAACATGGTCAAAGCTGTTATCTTCCATCATTCACTCGCTCTTATGTCATTCCAAACCTGTGTGACTGTTTCTGAGGAACACTGTTTTTGAAGTACAATGGTAATCAAACAACAGTTGCACCCATTGACAAAAACAACACAAGACATTTCTCAGAATTGTTGTTTTTCATACTTAGGGTTAAAACCAACAAGTAACCTTAAACCAACCATCCCAAACACCCTAGCACCTGCATAGCAACACATTAAAAACCACGCAGAATGCATTAACAACAGCATAGTAACTCCCTAGCAACCAACCCTAGCATTATGTAGGTGGTTTTTTGCACCCGTAAGCATCACTCTCATTTTCTGCAAAGAATGTGAAGATATAGAATTAAAAACCCTTGCAAAACATTTTACCTTCATTGCAGCGGTCGTGTTCGACATCCCACTGAGATCTTTTGCCCTTTCGCATTTACCTTTTACAGATTGTCTTGTGCTGAAAGAGAAAGTCAGAGAGCATGAAGCACAGAGCCAATTATCCACTGCTAATCAAATGATGCATGAAGGTTTGCGGTCAGTAGAGTACAGAACGTACCACACAGTGCTCTTGTTAATGAGATGCTTTAAAGTTGCTAATAAACACTCCTGCAGCCAAACCAAAATACAAGAGCACAAATGTTTAACATGTTGGAGGTTGTGTTAGTTATGAATGTAAAGGCCCACTAACACCAGATGACAATAAAGTATTACATATTTTCATATTTTAATGATTTAGGTTTTTATTTCTAAATGTATATTATTATTATTGTATATATTATTAAATTACTTGTTTTATATATATTATTGTTTATGAAAACTGTTTCGTTTGTGTATTGTTTTGTCTCTGTTTTGCTGGTAATTTTCTGACTGTGGACGTCAGTTGACTTCAATTGCCTTAAACAGCACATTTTATTTGTAAAAGGCAAAGTCTTCATTTATGCGCCGGTTTTAGCTCTTGTGCATAAATATGTAATTTTCCGCTCTCATCCAGCAGTTCTCCTGACCCACCTTTTTATGTCACACATAATTCTTCCTGTATGTTCCTTCACATTATAAAAATCTCTCTGGTTAACAAAGGTAAAACTAATATGTACAAATATAAGTTATTCATTTATTCATTATTATGTGGCATCTAAATTAAAAGAAAAGTTCACCCAAAAAATTATAATTGTATCATCATGTATTCTCCCACATGTTGTTCCAAAACCAAGACTTGTGTGAAGCAGAAGTGAATTTTTGAAAAACATTCTGTCTGCTCTTTCATGTATTATTCAGAAATTCACCTTTCCTCTTCCACAGTACACAGGAAATCATAAGACTTTGGAGCAACGAATGTGAGAAAATGACGACAGAATTGTAATTTTTTAACAAACTTTTCCTTTAAGTACAGTCATTGATGATGTTCCACCAAATGTAAATTTACTGTGGATCTGAATTTAATTCTGATTTGAATTCACAGTAGTTCAGGAGCTCAAATGTTTGTTTTTCATACTCATTATGTTTTGCTGTTATACGGAAGGGGGAAATAGGTGTGTGAAGATATTTATCATAAACAGATTACCCCCTTATGGTGTTTGCCCAGGTCAGAAGCATTTTGTTATATTTCTCCTTTAATGTCTTGTACTCATCAAACCTCTGCTAGAGCTCGTGAATGTTTGTCAAAGATTAACTGATGTTACTGGTTACGGGGTGGGTATGAAATATTTTGATTTGAGCTGTGGACAACCTCTGTCTGATGTACTGGAGACAGAACCTTTCACCTCTTTGAGTTTGGCTTTTGTTTGCATTTCATCAGTGTTTGCCCCAGGCAGTGCTGAGCTTAACAAACACTCATCTGTTGACCTAATCTTTCTCCTGTCTCTGACTGAGCATGTCTGGAAACCCACTGTGTCGCTGATCTGAAGCTACGTCCATTTCTGTACAAGGCTGAGAAATGTTAAAGCGTCAGTCATGTGCTGAGTGATGTGGGATTAAAAATCTGGACTGGTAATTGAAGGGTTGTAGGTTCGAATTCCTGAGAAGGCAAATGAGCTCAAAAGCTTGAAGCAGAGTGTTTAAAGAGATAATTCACCTCAACATTTCAATTCTATCTTGTCTGGAACTCTTAAGAGTGAGTTTTTGAAGGATACCTTAACCCCTTTTTTCATGAGAGAAAATGAGGACAGAGGCTGTTTGGCTTTAAAATGCCAAAACCACACCTTACAAAAAATCATAATAGTACTCCATATGTGGGCCATATAATCATAACTCTGTCCTAACTCTAGACTTTTGTAAATGCATATTTTGAGGCAGTTTACTGTATACAGTAAAATATTGTAGACGTAGTCTCATGAGTTCAGTAAAACAAATTGGTGTCCACTAGTCCTGAAGTCGTTCTGCTTATTTCCTTTTTGCAGGTCTATTATTAATTCATCTATTGTCATGCATTCTCTCTCTCTCTCTCTCAGGAGATATCAGCTCCTGGTCATTAGAGCGTGATGTGTCTGCGGAACAAGTCTTCTGCTCACTTTCTCTTATCTCGGCCATTTGACAGAGACTGTCACCATAGCCTGACTCACAGATGAACCTTCTGGCACCTCAGAGTGTGTGTGTCCATTTGTGTACTCGTGTGTGTGTGTGTGTCCCTGTGTTTGTGTGTGTGTGATTCGAGATACATCATGTGCACATGACTGAATGTAGAAGAATGTAGATTTAAAAGTGAGTATTATGATGTACAGTTATAACTGAACCGTTGTTACATGAACTGCAACACACTGCAATCACATTTATATTCTTGACCATTATAGACAATATAAAGATTTTGACATTTACATATTTCTAATTAACAAGTATAGGTTTATGGCCGAAGATGCAAATGTTCATGTCTAAATTTGCAGGAGTATTTTTAACATATTCAGTACACTCATTTCTGTCTTAATCCTACCACTAATACGTTGTACTTACGTTGTTCTCAGACAGCTGTTCATTAACTCACAGCCATTAAACAGCCTAATGTCAGACTGTTAACTAAACACTCTTCATTAGTAAGACTTTACTGTGTTTAAATAAGTTTACTCAATAACAAGGATCTTGTCACTCAACAACTAACTCATCACTCAACAACAGGGCCAGATCCCCCAAGAATTATGGGTAATCCTCTTAAAAACATTCTTTTAAGGTTGTGTACACGCTTGTCTTTGTATTACTGTTATTGTCATCTGTTAATGATTAACCATCGAAATGATGAAGTGCTAATGACCTGTTAGTGAACCCAGGTCATTGACTTGGTGAGTTCTGATTGGCCAGGAGGGAGGAAGTGAGCAAACCACCGTCTCGTTCTTGTTGTTAAAGGCCATAAAGTGTGGCGGTCTTGTAATTGCATAAGCGCGACTGTAGATGCTAAGCCTTTCAAATACACGCGTGTTTTTACATTTCCACAACTAATATTTCTCAGTGCTTAAAGACCCGTCGGGCATGTGTGTATAAATCTGATTATTTTTTAACTTTTGCAGGCAGCTCTTTTGTTCACGTGTTTTCAGACCGTACTTTGAACATTCACCGCCTTGACTTTTTGGTGGCCTCCCCTCGGTTTTCTGTGAGAGTGCAGGGCAACTGAAAAACTATTGAAATGTCAATGCTGATAATAAAAGGTCAAGACTCTTCCTTCAGAGAGTCAGAAACCAGGACATAAAGTGCCTCCTTAAAGTCAATGATGGACACCACAAGCCCTGCGGATGTAATGCATTTTAATAGTCCACTGGACACCAGGGTTTCTCCTCAGACGTACCTCCATTGCTAAGGTGACCTCACAAGTAATTGGCTGTGCTCTGTGGGAGGCTGGTGCTCCATTAATGATTGGACTGATTTCACGGGCATCTGAACGTTGACATTTGCGAGACGGACGCCCACCTCAGCACCCTTTCCAGAGCTTTTGCTTTTGTTTCAGAGACCTGCACCAGCTATCATGCGATTTGTAATTCACACACCGTCAGTTCGACACGAGTGGGTGTCAAACTTTGGAGTGTCCAAGTTTCCAAGTACCAGATGGTCTGTGTTTCCTTTTAATGTGAGTTTCAGACACACAAACCTGCATTAATATTGTTGAGAAATGAAACAAAATGATGTTTGTGAGCAGCATAATGTCATAGTGCTGTCATTAATTAGGTCAATTACGCTGCTGTGAGATGGAGGCGTGGCTTTGGAAAGTGCTCTGAAGGGAGGGCAAAGCTAGCTTGCTATTGCTAGCCTGTCTAAAATTGCCAACTTTCCATATAGTTCTAGTGTGAATTTCCCATGTTATGTGATATCACTGGATTAAGAACTGCTGCTCTACATCATTAGCATGCTAATAGGTTTGGCTAGCGCTGGAGTATCAAGAGACCACACCAAAAACATTGATTTTTATTCTCATCTATTGTGCCTCACTTTCCTCCTGATCTAATGACACGAGTCCAGATCTCGTAGTGTCATTAAGAAGTGTAATAGTGCTATTTAATCGAGTGTGAGATACGTTTGTTATCGGAGAATAAAGGCTCATGGGTGAGACTTTTTGAGGGCTGGTGTTAAGGCTGAATACAGAGCATATTGAAAAGGTTCATTTAAAGTGTGTCTCTTGTTAAGAGAAACTGCTCCATCTGCTCCATAATGATTGGAACGTGGCGAGGGTTAACAAACATCTCACAGGTGGACTGCTCGCAAGGGGAGACTGGATGAAGATAACTGCAGCAGCCAGGCTGGGATGCAGGTGTGCTAATGGATTACAGGTTAACAAAAAGAGACCATCTGACCGACAGCTAAACGACTAGCTACAGCTCATTTTGTTCTTATGCACTTTTTAAAAAAATACACTTGTTTATTAAGCTGCATGGAAAACTGATGCAAAAGAGATGCAAAAATGACAGAATGTTTACATCAGAATGTGTTCTGAAGTAATAAGTACAGATTATAATACATGCATATTATATATTCAGTAGTATATATAATAGTACAGTATACATCAGTACAAGATTGTGTATTCTAAGCCCACACACTTTAATTTCACAGTCTGATAGATAGATGACCTGGTCTTACTTTGAGTCGAGAGGAGTTGAGAGAAGCGTTACAGTTGAGAGAGTTGTCATCTTTTAAAGAAAGTTTTTATTTATATGCATTTATATTTCTGTCTTTCTGTGTCGTCTGCCATTTTAAATGTGCGGGTCCTTTAAATCTGATGTGTTTTGATTGGCTGTCAATGTTTCATTGTTCATCAGCTGGAAAGAAATGAAAAAGGATCTCAATGTTATCTGTATTGTTGTAGCTGTGGTGTGGAATTCACGAGTCTCTTTAATTTAGAATGAGTTTTTAAGCTTTAAAGTTATTAATACAGTTACTGTTATTGGTGTGAACAGCCGTAAGACTGTATTTTGATGGAGCTACTGATGGATGGAGGAGTTAGACAGTAGACAGATAACAGTAGACAGTAGGTCGAGAAAATAAACTGGTTTTCTTTATATTGCACAGCATGACTGGAAAAATTGCTGTTTTCACTGAATGTAAGCTGGTCATCTCTGAATGTAAGCTGGTCATCTCTGAATGTAAGCTGGTCATCTCTGAATGTAAGCTGGTCATCTCTAAATGTAAGCTGGTCATCTCTGAATGTAAGCTGGTCATCTCTAAATGTAAGCTGGTCATCTCTGAATGTAAGCTGGTCATCTCTGACAGCTTCTAGAGTTTTTATCCACCTTGAGGAAGGACCTGTGTGATCTTCACTCGAGAGGAGGGATGAGATGAGTGGGAGGTGGTCTTGATGGAAGCTCAGCGTTCTTCAGGTTGAGCTGCAGATGATTCAGGTGATGTCAGGCAGGTCAAGACAGATAGAAGAATAAAACGCAGCCCTGAGTGTGGAAGACATGAAGGTAGAAAGAGAAGCTGTGTGATTGGACGACAGGACCTGATGATGTGGTGTAAATGAAGAACAGTATAGATCCTTCATGATACCAGTGCAGCCTACAGAGTGAACGGCCAGTTTATTTAGCCAGTAAGAGATAAAAAAGTGGAGAGTAGGAGAGTAATGAGGTCTGTAGACAAAAGTGTTTATAAACTCTATAACTGAGTTGTGTAGAGTTCTGTATGTCTATCAGAAACCATTATAGTACATAGATGGGATCTGCAATTCCAATAATGTATATATTTAGATTTATGCGTATATTTTCTCATAATCCTGGACTTACCACAGTTTTTCCTGCCCAACAGTTACTCTCTCTCAGCCCCCTCATCACTGTCTTTTCCACACATTGTTTTGAAATACACTTACTGCTGCCTCAGATCTCCTCACGTGCTCATGTGTCATTGCTCCACAGAGCCGCGAGCCACTGAAGCTGAGCGAGCTACAGGCAGACGTGTCTTCACAAATATCTGTGGAGGACATCGTTGACGTGTGTGAGCTGAGTGGACCGGCGTTCTTCCAAACCCCCGTTAAGAGAAACAGAACCGGAAAACCGAGGATTCCTGGCAGTGAAGTATCCTTACAGATAAACATTCCTCACACATTTCTTCTGTTTCAGAATATGTTGAATCCTCAATAATACATCCAAATGAGCCATTTTTACCCCACTTGTAGATGTCTACTTATGGAACTTCATACATGAGTTGTGATTTTCAGTTGACTGTCACTGTAAACATGATGTTTTCCAGTAGGCTCTCACTATATGTTATGGCTCATTAGTGCTCTGTGATCAGGTGTGTGAGTTTGGCTTCTGCTTAACCTAGCATGAGAACTAACATGCAAGCAGGTCTTTGGTCAGTGGCCCATAACAGGCAAACGCTGTTACCTTTAATCCTATCACAAGACTTAATCCTGGGAGACCCACCAACATGACCACCAACAGTGGATTGTTCATTTATTGTATTCTTGCTCTGCTGTAGGTCCAGTCATGACCTGTCTTGATATGTGAATGAAATACACTAAAGAATTAACAACAAATAAAAACTTTTAGAATTTTAGAATTAGCACAGAAGTTCTTGCTGGTTCTTGCTGGGACCACAATAGTGACCTCATTTGACCTGTGCCAGTATATTGAGGTGTGTGGGGCCCAGGCCTTGTCTAAGCACCAGAACATTACAGACACGGGATGAACTTTTTCTCATCTGACTCTGTTAACTGGGGCCCTCCGGGGCCTCAGCCATATCTTGATATCAGAATATCATAGATGCAAGCGAATTTGTGCCAGAGCTGTGAAATCAGCTCCAACGTTGAGTGGGCGAGTTCTGCACAGGCGCGCAGCCCTCGCATTTCACCTCCAGAAACAGTAAAAACTGAGTTACAGTAAATGTAAGTTTATACAGAATAACCGTATTTTGTTGTTGGAAAGCATTTCATTAGCAACTTGAGTTGACAGATTTGTTAAAAACTAGATAAATTGAAAACACATCAGCCCTTAGCAAGATTTCTGTCTGTTGCTAATAGTTACAGTCTGATGGAATGTGTGGAACTGTATGACTGGGTTCATCTGTTACTGTGTATGAGTTTTGTCATCGTTTATAAAGGAAAACCGTAAGTAGATACATTGTGGCACCCAAGTGAGAACAGAACTGGAGCAGTGATGAATGTTTGCAGTGCTTTCAAGAATAAAGAGCTGTATTGTAAATATAATGTAAACACAAAACTGCGAGACTGGTGTATGGATATTGATATTTCTTGTTCTTTTGCTGCATATTTTATACCTTATACAACTAGATCGATATTTGACCTGAATGTTAGACAAAGATCTTTCTGTATTAATGGCCTTTTAAATCTGCATAAACTAAAGATTCATGAGATCGTTTTTCACGTCCTCTTGAGAAACAGTGGAAGGTTATTAAAAGTTCCTGGGAAGTACCACTGCTAATCATTTCTGGTTAAATATGTAGCATGAAGTATGGAGCATTGTAATGTTAGCTGTGGTGGAGGCAGTTAGCATGAGTTATTGTGTAATTACACTGCACACACACACATTTTAATCTCTCCTCAACATACCTTCTGTGTTTAATTCATCTCTGGTCTTTTGAGATGCAACACGTGTATGTTTGCTCATCTTGGTCGTACTCAAGGTACTTGTTTATACAATTCTCTGCCCTGTCCACTAGACATTGATCTCTCTCTTTTCTTGTCGCTCTGTGTTTTCTTTCGTGGCGCTGCTGTGCTTTTTGGCTAAAGTTAGAACGTTTCCTCAAAGCCTGTGGATCTGTCTAGAATTTGTTCTGCAAATCCTGTGAACTTTACCTGACACTGTTACAAATGCTCAGCTCAAGAGCTTATAATAGATTGCGGTCCGCCCTCTCGTCTTACCGCAATACATGTACACTGTAGTACCTCTGGGAATTCACTTAATATACACGATAGAGCTAAATGTGCTAATGGTCTTCGGCAGTTCTTCGGCAGTCTTCGGCATGCTTTAAATGTTCTGAGAGCCACTGAATGATTTATGGAAACATTAAAACCATACCAACTGAAATCTGCACTCCAGCCAATAATAATGTGCAAAATATTAAAAGTGCGAGTTTGGCTCGTTTTCCAGTAGAAATATCTAAACACTGAGAAACAGAACTGAAGGATTTTTATCTTTTTCTTTAACTTTCTCAATTTTTAGTATTGTAACTATTCTATAAACTTTTAAAACACTGATTATGAAAATTATTGCTTGCAGTGTATTATCGTATTTTATATATATATATATAATTATAAGCTTAAATATATAAGCTTTCCTGTAGCTCAGTGGTTAGAGCATGGCGTTAACAACGCCAAGGTCATGGGTTCGATCCCAGGGATTGCACATACTCAATGTATAGTGATC
>JAZGTJ010006501.1:0-11894 GCA_036877575.1 Botia almorhae | reverse complement strand
ATACTCAATGTATAGTGATCAATGTGTAGTATAATGCAATGTAAGTCGCTTTGGATAAAAGCGTCTGCCAAATGCCTAAATGTAAATGTAAATGTAAATGTATATATATATAATATGCTGTAATATGCTCAATTATTCAGTGGTTCCAGTCCTCAAATATGATATAATTTTCTTTGGAACTAGAAGCGGTAAATCTAGGAATGCATATGAATTGTTGAAGCTAGAGGATCTTTTGTGTTTTTATCAACATTTGACAATAAGGAAATGTCCCTTAACTCTACATGCAGCTTCAGCCATGGGCACATCCCGGGAAGCATCAGCATTCCGTACACATCCGCGTTTGGTCCGGAGGGAGAACTGCTCCAGTGCCCTGCTGCCAGCATGATGACTGGATATAGATTCTGTGTCATTGTGATTCTGAGTAACATCATGAATATCGTTACGATGGTAAAGTTATGCATTATTTTCTTCATGGGTTAATACTTGTGTCCTCGTTCAATGTCGTTGTATCAATCTTCCCTCCTGAATGGAATGCACAGTTGCTGTACCTTATTGTATCTCTTCATTTGTCTGTCTTAGTTTGCCGCTCACCTGGTAAAGGTGAATTTTTCATATGTTTTCATCCTGGATGGTGGAATGAACAAAAGTCCCTCTCCACAGATAAGGCAGAATGTGTTTTTGTTAATAGGAAACTGCCTTAAACATGTCAAATCATTTATATCGTAACAAAACATTCCTTTAGAGCATTTTGCAAGTGAAGAACGAGACACAGTTCTTCATGCTGCAGGGGAGAAACGTCTGCGACCAGACACACAAAAACATTGAAAAAACAACTATGACTGTTCTCATACATTTACTTGCCATTCCTTTGCACAGTTGTCTAATATCATTTCATTTATTTATCATTTATTAAGACACACAATTGGAATTTTTTTGTATGTATTTTCTGTGTTAACAGTCATTAACAATCGTATTGTTTGTGCCAGACATGGTGGCTTTATTATGTTAAAAACAGCAGACCTGAAATTTTCATTTACCGTGGTAAGAAAAACAAGAAGGCTGTTACAAACAGAAACAGTAAACAGTATTCTGTATAATCAGACCCACCTTAACTGACGGAAAGGTCACGGAAATTCAAATAAATGCTTGTGGCAGCATTAGCATTCAGAAGGTTAGCTCTAGATGGGCTTTATAGCATCAGAAATGCATTCTGGGTTCCTGTCAGTTACAGCAGGAGTTCTAGCGATGCTTAGACAGATTTGTGTAAACGCTGGGAAATAATCTTACAAATGTTGATCTCTAGCTTCCACACCTACAGTAGGTGATAGGTTTGAATTTGGCACACATATGTAACTACAGATTCCACAGATTTCATCCATACTGGATGAACGGTACAGTCGAGTGGTATTCTGCCTGAAGCTTCACAAAGATCCGACCTCTCTTGTATCAGGGCTGATTCACTGATGTCACAAAAATGACAAGGCACCATAAAGCGTACAAATATATTTAAAATTCAAATATTAAAATTTAGCCACAATGTAAAGTGTTGTGTTTTATGATGGAACTTTTTTCGCATTTTGCCAAATGTACCCCTAATTACAGAATGACCCGTTTATAGACCCAATATAAAGTGTTACCAAATGGACACACATTGTGTCATTATAAAGCTGCTTTATTTGCTTGCACTGATACAGCAAGTCAGCATGTGCTGGCGTTAGTCCTCAATTCCTCACAGCGCCGCAGGGATAAGATAAACGTTCAGTGCCGCATGATGCACTGAAGTCAGCACAGATCAGAATCCCTGTGGAATCTTATCAGCTCCACGTTCAATCTGCTGTAAGAATCAAGGCCCTGCTGGAGGAAGGTGGGGTGCAGTAAAGATGCATCTAAACACAAACTGGGACTGAAAGTATGCGCTTCCTTTCACACACTGTAAACAAGCCTCTAGAGGTGAACGCTGCCATTACGCCTGGTGTCGAGCCAAATGTGGTTATTTCATTTTCTGATTCCCCTCATATCATTTCAGATAACTGTTGTTTCTGAACTACTGTGCTTTTAACCCCTTTTCAACTGGTGATTTCAAACCGCAGGACGACTAAAGCCACATTATATCAGAGGAGAGTTGTGTCAGCACTACGAAGGCAAATAACGTTAATGGCTCTAGTGTTGCTTGTAATAAAATTACCTGACAAGCACACGTACAGGATCATACTGCACTTTTTAACCCAACTGTAACTTCACACATCATTAAGGCCTCAATTCATGTGACTCTTGATTTAGTCGTGATTATCTGATGGATAAAAAAAATGTGACAGGTAAACATAATCCCATATCTATTCGAATAAATCTAATAATTTCAAGTGATTTGGGGTGTTTTTATTTACTTGAGTGACCCAGGGGCCACTCAGAACACCCCGACGGCAACGCAGAACCAACGTTTTCCTCAGAAAATGTAAAAATATTGTATTCATTAAAATGAAACAACCTCCACAACAGTGCATTACAAACACGGAATTGAGCTGAACTGATTCCCTGGAGGCCTTTAATTTCTCCACAGTGAATGTCTTCAACACATGAAAAGAGAAACTTTCTTCACAATTTTCTTAAATGTTTATTAATAAGTACCTTATTTTTCATCATGAGGTCTTAATAAGGTTCCTTACATGTTATTTACATTTTTTCAATGTATTAACTCAGTCAGTCAGAAACAATGATTACACATTGTGGGTAATTCCCGAATTATTACTGTATGTAAACAGGAAACATACAAAACATACATCTACTGTTGACACCAGTCATTGCGTTAAACTGAGATGTTTCCTATTTAACGTGCATTCTTGAAAGGGTGACGATGGTTGAATGATTATACAGAATGGCTGATACAGCCATTAAGAAACTCAGAACAGTTTACTGGTTTGTACTGAACAATACACGCCAACAAAATACTCAAAATCAGGTTGTGTAACGTAAACATTGTCCTGCATCACATACAAAGTCACATATTAATGCACCTACATATCTGAATTATATTTATATATACACATGTATGAATACATTTACAATAATACAGCAAAAAATAGTTCACTCAGGTAATGCTAACTAGGCCAACAAAGTATTTGGGCCAAACTGTGCGGTTTAGGATTTTAAGTTCAGTTATAAAAGGGGTCGCGAGAGGACAGTGATGTTTGTTTAGAACGACAGGACAACATCTGTCTGACATAAAAAACTGAAGTGGGGGATGAATCTTGCATTTACAAAACTTAACTTTACAAAAGTTTGTTTAGACATCCAGATTGAAGCGTTTCTGCCCTTTGGCTGTTCAGTCTGTAGTCCTAAAACTCTGAAGAAAATTAGCATTTTTGAGACACGAGTTCCTATTGGAATTTCTAATGGTGCTTCCTGACCTTCAGGCTTTCAGGTTTGTTCTAAAATAAACACACAAATATAAATTATGAAGCTAAATAAGGACAAACAACTTCCATTAGGATGCGAGGCTTTAAATTGTCGCCGATGCACTGTGTCATTTATACTGTAGATTAAATCTTCAGTCTTCTGAAGTGATGTTAAGCTCAGACCTTATTTTACTTCTAAATCTAATGTCACTGTTCTAAAATCCCACTGGAGACTCCAGAAGGGACCCGTGGTGGGTTAGCTTTCCCTGTCAGCTTCCAATTGACATCAACCAACATATTTAACCTGGACATACCGAACAACTTTGGCTACTGAAACATGCACTTTGAAGTAACCTTTGAAGGCCAGAGGAAGTGCGCCCATATTTGGCAGAACTGCATGTCCTGCTCTGTGGGTGAGTCTGGTGCAGTAAATCTGGGGTTAAAGGTCTCTGTCGCTGGTGTTAAAGTCTTCTCAGATTGTGTTCCTCCTGACAGGAACCTTTTCTGAGACTCACGTCATCCAAAGTGATTTCACCCTTCCGACCTCTCCTCCGTTCACCCTTCACGATCACCTGCGAAAGCACATCAAACCTTTTATTATACTTTATTTACATACATTTACACTACAATTTAATTCAGTCTGCTTACACTTTCTAGTCCATTGCCCCAGATTGTGATCTGTGTTGATCTCCAGCCACTTCCTCCGGTTCGGCCCCAGACAGCAGGGCTGTGCTGCTGGCCCTTCTGTACAAACACCTGCAGCATGCCCA
Source organism: Botia almorhae (assembly GCA_036877575.1). Classification (NCBI taxonomy): domain Eukaryota; kingdom Metazoa; phylum Chordata; class Actinopteri; order Cypriniformes; family Botiidae; genus Botia; species Botia almorhae. The sequence continues at coordinate 7,732 of JAZGTJ010006501.1, read as the reverse complement.
CGTGATGCCCTGCCATCTTGTGACGGAACGCCAGGCACAGGTTACCCTCATTCCAGGGCGGAGTCAGGGGGAGTATCAGCTGAGCGCCACGCCCACCTCGCTTCTCCCCACCCTCAGAGATTGTCAGGTACCGCCCACCTGCCATAGAAGGGAATGAGTGGACATGTTGTCGTCTAAAATTCATTTGAATAAAGTAATTATTTCTCCAGTGGTTTAATTGCACATGGGTGGGACTATTGACCTGTACACATCCAGAAGTATTCATTTAAAATGAAGAAATAACAATGAACAAAACTGTCATAACATCTAATGAACTATAAAGGAATGATCTATACCAGACGGGTCTTCTGTAGTCTGCCAGTGAAGATCTGCCTCTCTGTGCTGGATCCATCCACACAGACCGTGATCAAACGAGCAGCTCAGATATCCAGTGCCTGTGAGCCATCACACAGCTGATCAAACATGCTTGATCATGAGAATCCTAACACAACTTCATTCAGCGCTGCTTTTAAAAATCAGTATTTAAACTATAGTTTTGGGGGTTGGACAGCTAGACATGTTGTTGGGGGATTCAAGCATGTGGCATTTAAAGACAAAATTGGAAACTTATTTGATTCCAATCTGTCTGGTACTGTCAGTGATGCATGTTTGCAACATTAACTCAGGTCCCCAGTTGCCACTCGTGCCCTTGAGCAGCAGGCAGAGTAGATCTCTCCTGGGGAACTGACCTTGCAAACAGCACAGAAAACGATAAATGAAGGGAACTTTAATCTGCCCTATTCCTGCATTTCCCACAGGCATCCGTGAAGTTGCCTATTTATTTGAAGGCCACTAAAAGCCTTTTGCCTCTGATCTAATTCATCTGCTCACAGTGAAAACATACGCACAGAGTGATATCAGGATATCAGATATAATTCTTTACAGGTAGACCTACAAACGTCTGTATTATACACAGTTTATCTTGCATTTCAAATGCTGCTTGTGTATTCCAGCAGTACAAAGTAAGATAATTACTGAAGAATTCTCTAAACATTCACCTGCAATTTCCACAGAAATAAAGCAGCTTCATCTCACCTGGATCGTCCTTCAGTTCTTCTTCTGTGTTTCCTAGTTCAATGTCTAAATCGATTCCAAACACGTTGTTCTGCCCATGATTTCGTGGTACTAGAGGGAAGAAAAAATTAAGCTCTTCAGACTTTTGTTAATACTGCCAACACAAACCTGCTACAAATAACATGTGTCGACCACTACAGATAACCCTTAGGTTATGTAATATAAAAGTTAACATGCTATAAAAACAGCTGTGTAGTTTGAATCACTCCACAAACCTGCAACAGTTACTTTCAACCCTGTTACCCATTCTGTCTTATTTTTTATTATATATATATATATATATATATATATTATACTGTGAATTTTAAGAGCCCTTTATCACAGAGCCTAAAACTCTATTTGTAGAAAGTGCCACGAGTTCTCAGAGGAAACAACAAAGTAAACACATGAAAGACAAGACAAATTATCCCCTAAATCCTTTCTCCCATAACTGAAAGACAGACCTGATGGGGACTGCTGACATTTCTCAAGCGAGAGTGTGTGTACAGCAAATATACGCCTGGAAGGAAGTCAAAGTTGTGATTAGTCTATTGAGTTAAAATTTCCACGAAGCCTGTGCTTGCGACAGCACTATGTACATTCCTTCACTGAAAACAATGTCCTTCAACCAAATAAGATGAAAGCGTGTGTAAACAGACTTCATCCTGAGGTCATTTCTGCTGTTCACATCAGGCTACACAACTCTGACAGGATCGCTTTTGCTTCTAATTGAATAAAGAGACATAATTATATTTAATTCACAGGTGTCTCTTTGAATCATTTCTCCACTGGTGTTTTGTAAGCCATCATTATTTATTAAGGCCATTGTGAGTTTCATCAGCAGTGCAGGGTCACTGATTTATGTCTGAGGCTGGGCAGACAGGTAATGTAACCTCACAAGATGTGTATTCTGTGTTCATGATGTGCTGTCGTCTGCATAAGAGGCTTCCTGATACTATCTGCCATCGCTTTTGCCCTCTGGCCAAGCCAAGAGATGCTCCAAAACACGAAGGACACAAAATACCCCTTTAAATTAGGAAATATTTTTTAATAGATCCAAAGTCCCTCTTTTCTACGGCCACTATGTTTGGCACTGCAATTTCCAACAAGTGGCTCCAATCTCCTTCCAGTAGTGCAGTAGTGCATTTGAAGGGTCTCACATGACCCTGGATGGAACAGGGCGATGGACTGGTGAAAGATGAGTTTACTTACTGTGGACATCACCTCTTTGTTTCTGAGTGATGTTTTTGATGTTGTTGTCGACTGGCGTGACCACTGGTATGATGGGTCTGTGTGTTGGGATTAAAGGGACCACTGCTGTGACCACTGAGGGTTTGGTGGTGGGAGGTTGTCGAGATGGGATCTTTGGTTTGGGTGTGACCAGCACGGGGGGTCTGCGAGTTGGAATGAGGGGTCTGCGGGTGGTGGTTGATGGGACTCTCACTGAAGGCGTGACTTTTTTCGTGTGAGGTGGTTTAGTGGTGGTCGTTGTAGTTGGTAAAATCCGTTTAGCTGTCACTGGGGGTCTGTTTGTCGTGGTAGTCCGCTTATGGTCTGAGTCTGGGATTTTGTTGCCCCCTTTGTTGTTATTGCTTGGTGTGGTCTTTCCTGGTCTTGGAGGATCGATGATCACTTTTGGGATAGCTGAAAGGAGAAACAGTGTTTATGAAACACATAACAATCTTCTTTCCACAGTCTACATCAAACTTTAACAAATGTTAATCATTTTTATAAGTGTTCCTGGTTTTGATGTGCACGATTCATTAATCTACATGAAAGAGATGAGAAATGATGAGGAAATGCTATCTCAGGTTTCACAGAAACTTTCATCGTAAAAAAGTCATAATTTAATCCTTTCAGCAGCTCTCAGACACACCTGGCTGGAGGATTCCTCATGAGATGATGGAGAACTAGTTGCCTTATTTATTTAACAATCATTTAAGCAGATATTTTTGTCCAGTTAACCAATATGGAAAACAATGCTACAAAAACAAAATAATAAAGGTAGAAATAATAAAAATACATAATATTGATACTTTTGTGATAACTATTTTTATATTCCATCTAACTATGATGATTATGACTATACAGTGTCAATAGTTTAAGTATTACATGATTCAAATATTCTCTATATTACCATTACTGAATATTTTGCAATAAAGTTTATTGCATAATACTCAAATATACACAAAAATAAAACTGGCTTTGCAATGCATGATGGGATCACTCTTCAGGAGTATGAGGGGTGCAGTTCATCACTGGCAATTTTTTAAAATTATTTTGAAATAATAAATTGAAGTTTATATAATATTGCCTTTCAACATTTATTATGTACAACACACTGCATGGTAACCGTTGATACCCGCAGTCATTCCAAAAATGATTGAGGAGATTTCGGTCAAGATTCTCAGTACAGCACTACATTCCTCTTCCTGCTCTCTGCTCCTGCACGGTCGCTTGGTGACGCTGTCATGTTGACAGGTGAACAATCTACTGGTGTTCACCTTCCTGAGACCTGCAGCTTTTCATCAGGAATCTGAATCATCCATCTTCTTTTCTTTCCAATCTCAGCTGAAGGGTGAAGAGGGGCTGTTGCCACGGTACTAACTGCAGTGGCGGTGTACATTACGGTTTAAAAGAACAGCTCACCCAATATGAAACATTCTCACATTGTTTCCTCACCCTTGTGTTGTGGACATCAACATAATAACCAGTTTTTGAGCTAAAGGCCTGTAACTCCTTCAAACTCCCATTAACCTTCCAGATCAGTCACCTTGGTTATTTACCAGAGGGATAGCCGTGCACATTTTTACCTCTTAAGGACGACCTTGATTCCGCTCAAATGCCTAAAAGCTTCTAGACTAATCTCCTGATTTTTCAAAGCTTAATCTCAGTGTGCTTTTAAAAGCACCTTTCCACCCTGTTTTGCTAAACTGCTCTTCCAAGATGTAGAAACAGCTGTTTTTATTCAGCATGAATCAAAATCACCACACTGGAGAACAGATGGAGCCACTTACTGCATCTGTAATTTTATTGCTTCTACCTAAACGACACACATGGAGAGTGTTCATTTATCCAAATTAGTAACTTTATTACCGCGACGCTACGACAGTCAGATGGTCTGTGAATTTTATTTCCAATTTGCTACTATGTGTTAGGGTCACTTTCAGGAAATGGTCGTCGTTTGTGCCAGAAAAGCCCCTTCATGGTTCGTGTCAACCCTGTTACACTGTAAATACTTTGAGGTTTCTACTCCGGGGTGGAAGATCAGTGAAGATCTATTAATGACTTTAGCTATTTACTGCATTTATTTTCCAGTCATGAGACCAACATACATGTTACATTTTAAAAGTTCAACATGCACTGTATGACTGGACAATGATCAATAATGTTCATAAATGAATGAGTGAATAGTGAATGTTTAATGCTGTGATTGATGTAAATCGCTCACTTACGTTTGCAGTCATAGCCCACGTCTCTATAGTCTTCTTTACACTTGCACTTGTAGGATCCGGGTGTGTTATAGCAGGTGGCATACGGGGCGCACCGATGCTTTCCTGAGGAGCATTCATTCACATCTGAAAGAAAGTCCGCTTGTGAGATTATCTGACATTAAAGTCATCAACACTGCAGACGGTGAGACATCTCACTAGAGTTTGCCACATAGGCTGCTGACTTCTAAGGCAGAAACACTCTCCCAGCATTTTAAGTTTCTGCCTACAAAGGTAGCTAATATGGTATTGGAACAGAGCCGAAAGCTTTTTAAAACTACAATTAAAAGGCTGAATTTGACACAAAATGTCTATCGTTGACAGTAATGCAAAAGCATTTTTGACTGAGCAGATCTCCTAGACAAACAAAGAGAAATGAAACCCTATAATTCTAAAGTTCTGTCTTTGAGAATCATTAATTAAATCATGGAAAATTACAATACATTTAAAAATCTGATCTGTGAATAAAAAGTCATTTGTCACCTGCTGCACAATATTTACCTGTGCACTGATACTTCCCGTTGACGTACTGCAGGTCAAAGCCGTCGTGGCACTTGCAGATGTAACTTCCAAAGGTGTTGATGCACTTCCGGAAGCGAGGACAAACAGCGTGACCTGTGACACACTCGTCCACATCTGCAAAACGAGCAGACACATCCATCATCTGCTGCTTCTTCTCAAGCCTGACCAATCTGGAGGTTTGAGCGGATTATCTCTGCAGGCAAACCTGAAGTAATTTTATGTTTCTCAGGATAAGATGTACCATGGGGTAAAATGAGCCACCCCCTGTTTCTTGGTAACCGTACATCACAAACAATATGACAGCATTTTCAGGAAGAAGCAATTATTTCATTCTGTCTGTGGTGAAAGGGAGCACATGGTAAATGTCATTAGTGATTTATGTTCAAAATGTGATTTTTTTTACTTTCCAAGTTAATTCTATTCATGTCCCATTATTGAGTTATGATAACTGAAACGTAGTAGGAGAATGTTCACTGGTTTAACTGGTGCTCTCATTATGTGTGATGTCACCGCATTTAGATGGGCCTCACACTAGGATATCACATTTATTTGCTACTATAGTAAGTGTCTCAGACAAAATTTCTTTCAAATTCTTGAGTATCTTACCAAGACTTAAGAATAAGAACCTCTGAAACAAAACATTACCCAGAGGGCCTGCGATACTCCAGGGGTGTACCGTTAGCCCTATACATTTGTGTGCATGTATGAACATCCATCTGACTATTGCCCTCTTTCCTCTGAGCAATTAAAGTCCTCGACTAAAATCCCTCAACAGCTGAGCATCTGTGCCGTGAAGCACTAAGGTGGTCAGTCACTGATTGATGGTCCCTTTAAAAAAATCCCCACTGCTGCCTCTCTCGTAGCCTCCAGACAAAACGAGATACAGAAAGGTTGAAAAAAATGAAAGAGCCAGTAAGACATATGTTTGAAGTACCAAAGGTTAACCGACTCAATTTGTCACATTCCATTTGTGATTTACTGATCTGTGCGGTGACACGCAAGGCTGCCATCTGAACGCATGCTGCTTTAATGTGTTACGTAAATTCCACCTCTGTGACTGTGGAATGACAATAAAACAAGCATTTAAAGCGTAATTACCAAATCAAAAGAAAAAATCACAGCTTGATTGTCAGTGACTGCTGTGATATTTAAGTATGTAACAAACAAAGAGCAACAAAAGCAAATGCGTCTCATGACATGCGTCTCCTTGTAATAGCAAAGATTAGATTGTAATAGCAAAGATCTTTTTCAGACAGTCATAAAAATAATGTCATGCTCTTGTTGCAGTATTCATGCAGTGTTCAAAGGATGACAAAACCAAAGAGCAAAGATCTAATGCTCTCTCTTTCTTTTTTTCATCAAAAGGAATTTTTCATAATTTTTATTACTTAATTCTTCCCTAAGGGGTTTTTGTAATGTTAGTAAAATTTTTTGGTTCAATTATAATTTATTTTCCTCTCCCTTTCTGACCCTTTACAGCCCTTTTCAGCACTCACATGAGCTGAAGGTTTACTGTGGAAACTCTGTTCAGTAAAAATTCTTCCACCATTTACTCACCCTTGTGTCATTCAAAACCTTTTTTGACTTCTGAGGAGCACAAAAGAAGAAATTTTGAAGTGTGTTGGTAACCAAACAGTGGCACCCACTGAGCTTATTGTATGGACACAAATCTACTGAGACGGTTCTCAAAATATCTTTATTTGTGTTCCAAACGTCATACAGGTTTGCATTGACATGAGAGTGAGTATGTAGTTTTAGTGAGTTTATAAATCTTCATTTTTGGGTAAACAACACCCTTTAAACATCGAAATCCACATAAAAAACCTGTGTGCCTGTTAAAAAGGACTCACAAAATACAAAATATGTAGCTCTGCAAATACAAAGTGGATAAAACAAAGTTGATCGGACTGAACACCACGACCATAACACTCTCGTAGCCAATCAGAAAACGCTGTTTGTTTCTTTGAGGTTGAAGCAATAAAGGGAGGGGTGTGTTTGTTTGGGTGCTGATGTCAAATATCAACAGCATATCAATCGCTCATTGCACCTTTATGTAAGAAGTAAAGCAGTCAGTACTGATTAGTTCCGGGGAACTAATGCTGCATAACCCACACACACACTTACCTACACAGGTCCTGCCATCTGGAGCCAGCTGTAGACCTGGAGACGGACACTGACAGCGAACCTCTCCTTTCATCACCTCACAGCCGTACTGGCAGTTTGCCATGCCGCATGTCCGAGCGTCTGAAACACAAGGGTATCAGATTTACAGTTACAGTACAATACAAATGCTGTCACACCTTCAATACACCATAGAACTCATCAAGAGATGAAAAAATACACACAAAACAACTTTTCACAAACAGATTTCCAAAGATAAGCAACTAAACATGTGAATGTGGAAATTAGATGGATAACCAGCTATAAGCTACACCTCTTATGAGGCGCAGGGCGATGGGTTGAAAAGGGAAGGCACCATTCCATACTTAATACCGTGACCTTGAAGGCTGTGGGCAGTGGAGCAGATAACTTTGCTTTATTAGATTTTGCAGTAATCCACCAGCCCTGCAGAAAAATATTTTCAACTGACATCGAGGAGTAAATACTGCCGACACACTCTTCCTGCT
>JAZGTJ010006500.1:0-24766 GCA_036877575.1 Botia almorhae | reverse complement strand
ATATGTTAAATATCACTTTGAAACTGGCATTTCATTTGTTTAGCAGACTGACACACTCCTTGCAGAAACCACAGGGGACCTCCCAGCCACGAAATGTAAACTACTCTCTATTATTAATGGCTCTCATTATTATAAATGGCCTCACAGATGATGAAAGTCAAATCTTTGACATTACCGTTGACAACAGTACTTTTTTGGTCTTTAAAATCAATCACACGCTTACGTCTTTTGAAGCCCTGCACTACAAGACTAATTAAGAGAGTATATATTGTGAGGGGAAAATAATGCTGTTATAATTGTAGCTATATTGTGTTTCCTCACAAGGTAATTAATCTCTTTATATTAATTACAGAAAGATGAACATTTGATAAAACTTGCTCTTTCATAGCTCTTTTAAACCTGAGAAGCAGGCAAGCAAAAGTCTCCCTTTTTTCTCCACGTTTAATCTTACTGCTGTTTTCGGAGAAATAATTGAGATATTAAAGACATTTTTAACATTTTGTTTCTCATGGGCAGTCATGATACACACTCTGGCTCAGCTTACTTTATTTAAAAGACATGCAAATGTGCAACTTTAGGGGTAACTCATTAGACTCTGCCTCAAACCCTACCCAAACGCCTGTTAGAAAGACCACAAATGAGACCTCGTGTGGTTTTGTGTCCATACAACGGAAGTCAATGGGTGTCACCAACATACTTCAAAATATCTTCTTTTGTGTTCCTCAGAGGCAAGAAAAGTCATACAGGTTTCGAATGACATGAGGGTGAGTAAATGATGGGAGTTTTTTTTCATTTTGGGGTGTACTGTCCCACCACAGGATGTTTCTGGAGTTAACATGGTGTAACGTCTTGATGTTATGATGTTATGTTATTGATTTGACTAGAAATGTGTAGTGTTTGCAAAGCCTGGCCCGAATTGTTACTGTGAATCAGAAAATATGTGTTTAACTGGAGAGGAACAACAGCATTGGAGGAACTGTGTGTGTGTGTGTGTGTATCTGCCTCTCACTGTCATCCACATCATGATTATTATGTTGGCAGGATCTGAAAGATTAGACACATTAATAGTTTATGGCTCTGTACTTTCACCAAATTCCCACAAGCATAAATTACTGAAGAGGGGCATTTACATCTCTGTTTCTCAACAAACTTCTCTCTCCTTCATTCTCTCTGTTCCTTTCTCCTGTTTCTTTGCACGTCTTCTTCGTTTTAAACGAAGGTCCCTGTGTACTATGAGAACGTTCAAAGCGATATTTAACCTTAATGCGAGGCCACGGTGTTAATTCAGATGTGGTTCTCAGGCCTCCGTTACGCAGAGAAAACAATAACATTGTAAAAACGTAAGCACCTAAAAAGAAAGACATAATTAATAGATGTGGTCTGCCGATACGCATGAATAATGCAGCTTTTATATTCAAGAAAATTACGAACTATACCCATCGGGAGAGAATGGGGGGAAATCATTAACTGCAAACTAGAACCTTTGCGAAATCCAGCAAATTTTTAATAATTTATCCACATAAACAAATAACACATGAATAAAGAATACTTTAAAAAGAAAATTATTCCGCCACCCAAGCCACGGGAGCGCTCGCCTCACTTCCTGTGCAACTTTTCGTATCTGGGGACAAAAAAGGTGGAAATAAATAAAGAAATAAAAAACAAAGTTTGGATTGAGCGTTATTGAAATGAAAATAGTTAACTTTGCCTCGCTAAGTTTGCGAGAGTTTTTTTTTAATCCCATCGTGCATCAGATTCTTTCTGTCAGAGAATGTTTCATACGGGCCTACAGAAACCTTCTGAGCTAGAGATATAATTTTTCTAAACTGTTTACGCGTTATTTTAGCTTCAGTGTTGACGTTACAGAAACGGAATGCGTATATAAACAGGAGATTGAAAACATCAACTTATTTGATTTTCAAACCTCAGCGATCTGAGAATTACAGGCTTTGATGATAAGAGATATAAGTCTGAAACCAAATGCAATCCATCACCTCCAAGCTGTACATATTAGTACAAATGACTAAATATGAGATACAATAACACAAGACAGTAATGTGGAACAGCAGTGTTCCTGTAGCTCGGTTGGTAGAGCATTATGTTAGCAGCGCAAAAGGTTGTGGGTTTGATTCCCAAGGGCACATGTACTGACAAACGGTATAACTTGAATGTACTGTAATTCGCTTTGGTTAAAAGTATCTGCCAAATGCATAATTGTAATGTATTACTCCAGTATCTATTGCTGAAAACAACATTGATTTGTCAAGTGCATAATTTAACTTAACATTTTAATTTACAACACAAAGCAGCTTGAAAAAAACAATCTGATCTTAATGTCTTAAAGATCGCAATAAGTGTGTGACAAGAAAAATATCGACACAGTTTTGTTAAACATAACTACTTCACTACAACCAATATTACTTTAAAAGGATATTTCTCACTCCTGCGGCAGTAAAACACCTTTCGTGGTAAATTACGAGGGCGGTCTGTAATTTCGTCTGGGTAACGAGTGTGTGATATGTCAGGGTGTGTTGTTCCCCCCTTCATGTACTTCTGACTGTATGTACGGTGGTTTCATTCGAGTCAACCTCACACAACCTTGACTTCCTGCTGTGTCTCGGACACATGGGAAATCAAGGGAATTCATCAGCTGCAGTTAAACACTCTGTCAGTTATGTGTGGCAGTATGTGGTTGTGTATCTGTGAGGGTGGGGGAGGGGTGTGGAGAGAGACCCCGCGGCGCTTATACCGGAACGCCCATGGAAACGCAGTTACTAACTGGAAATGACCGACTGAATTGTAACACACAAACAGTGCACTTGATTAAACAGTACTTAGAGTTGACGGTTCGATTTCATAATGCCGTCTCTGTAACTGTACCGTGTTTCATACACATTTTACATATCACTGTCATAAAATAAAGTTTGACAAACATTCAGACGGTCAACCCAGCTAACAATTGTAGGTTGTGAGAATGTTTCCTATACGTTTTCATTAGTTAACAAAAACATTGAAAAGGTTATTTTGAAAGTTCTAGGAATGTTCTAGGGATGTTTTTTTGACATTGTATAAAATTACTGCTTGGTTTTTCAAACAATGTTTAATTCTGTAACATTTTTCCACTAACTACTTAAGAATAACTTTTTTGATATGTACCATATATAAAGTTTAAGAAATGATGTACTAACATTATTGCAAGAATTGTTTTGATAACCGTAAAAAAAATTGTAGAGAACGTTAGCCATCGTTTTGTGAACGTTCCCTGTTAGCTGGGGAAATGATGATTTTAGAGACCCCAGTCTCAAAAAACATAGAGGCAACCAGAGTCATTTTTGTACAAATACAAAGAATGCACGTTTTAAACATAGGTTTAAAAAAAGACACATCAGTTACATAAGTCAAACAGAAATACTGTTCTATTCACATGCCTGCGAGTCATGGGTGGCTATCAACGAGACAGTATGAGTGTGTCCAATCGTCTTCATACAGAGCTTTGAGTATTTGCTATCATTGTACACATGTAAAGCACAGATTTAGACATGTTGCCTCAGGAAGCGACACATTTATAATACAGTCATTGAAAGAAGCACTTTAATATAGGCTAAAAAATTCGCTCAAAACAGAGTGGAAGATGTGGAACAGACAGGAAGCCATTGAAAACACTGCACAAACAGACACACACACACACACACACACACACACACACACACACACACACAGGTGTGATGCACTGTATGAGTGAGGTATATTTCTACTGTTTTCATACCAGGCTTTGTTATCTACCTACTAACCTGTAAACTTACCCCTCACAGTTTTTGGAGCGCATTTTAAAAAAACTGGCCCTCGGTACTGTACAACTGAAGCTGTAGACTCGCACACACACACATACACACACACACACACCCGCACACAGAGGAAACTATTTGTAGCTATACGTCTTTATATAATTGAGCGTATAATGGCTCCTCGGAGCTTTCTCACAGCCAGGGGCCTTTCTCTAAAACTCTGATGATTCACACTCACCAATGTCACTGCTTTGTTTGCACCCACCCTGTTCGGTTCATCCACTCCTCCACCCCCTTTCTCACTTTCTCTCTCTCTCTTTCTCTCCTCTTTTTTCCGTCTGCCTCTCCAGTGTAAACACACACTTTCTCTTTTCACAGGAGCAGAGTCATTACAACATTTATAATTTTTTCATTATACCACCATTTGCCAATTACCCACTGCACATGTTCCCTGCTCTAGATGTCATTAACCTCTCCTGAAACTCCCTTCTCTCCCCGTACCTCAGACTGGCACCGCCAGGGAAAGGCTGAGCGGGCCGATCCGCCGGACTGATACGGGAGGAGTCTCAGTCAAATCATCGAAACGCTCCTCTGGTCTGCGGCTCCTAATTGCTGTGTGCCACAGGGTCCTTATGAAGCAATCAAGCAGGCAATCTCAGAAGACGCCCGTGCCGTAACACGTTAACAATCCTTCCCCCTCCTTTCTCTCTCGCTTCCTCTCTCTCTCCCTCTCTTTCACCTCTTAGTGGAGCTGGGCTACCCCAGGTCCCAGCTGCAATTAATGACCTTGCTTGGGACTGAGCTAATAAAATACAGGCATGTTTAATGACAGAGAAAGACAATGGAGACGAGGGAGAGGAACGCGCTAAAAGTTCCCTTTCCGGACAATCAAATAAACCAACAGGGTAATAAAAGTGATCAAACTCGCTCTTTACCCACATCTTACACACACACGAAGACCTTCAAAGCTTTATTAGTGAAGACATCTCGTAAACACACAGACAAATGTTCCTCATACTAAAATTACCATACACCCAAACTCTACCCCTAAACCCACCCAGCTAACAAAAACATTTTCAGAATGTTGGCTAATGTTCACTTAAAGTTCTCTCAGAGTTATCAAAACATTCTTGCTGTAATGTTTGTAAAACGTTTTATTGACATATATAGTATTTATCAAAAATGTGTTTCTTAAGTTGTTAGTTTCACATTTTAAAAACGTTACAGAATTTACACAATAATGTTAATGCAACATCTACAAAACTGGAATTTTTACAACGTTTTTAACACTTACAAAATTGTTTACATTTTTATTACATTAGGGAAATGTTCTAACAACCCACAATTCTTAGCTGAGTAACCTTCACGTAACCTCTAACTCTGACATCAATAGATTTACAGTAAAACATGATTTGGTTATTTTAGTATTTTAGTATTTTGGTATTTTAGCTGATGTATAGTGAGGACCATTTTTAACGTCCTCACAAATAGATTTTTGACATGACACAATATTAATAGCGACTATCTAAGTTTTGCCCTCACATTTGGAGCCACACACGGTACACACAGCTCACAGTTTGTCCTTTTATCTGTGTCAGACTGTGTCAGCCTAGATGTTTGCAAAAAAGTTACACGTAACTGCCAGATATAATACACTCAAATAGTCTCAGGCAAAAAATACTGAGCTAAAATCCTGCGATGACCCAAAAATGCTACACATTATCTCTCTTCTCTCCTGTGTGAAACTGGCTCTGTGGGACAGGTAAGACAGAGTTCAAAGCTGTGTTAGGTGTCGGACAGCCACTCCCCCAGCCGCAAGACACACCCGGCAGGGCGTGAGAACAGACCAGCTGTACTCCAAGCTGGACCGAATCAAACCCAAACAGCAGCCTTGAATTTCATCTGCCTCTTGTTTTGAGCTATAAATTTGGCAGCGCCAGCGTCTCTGTGAGGGAAAACGAGTCTTTTGTTCGGTCCTATAACTCGCATTGTGCTTTTCTCCCCTCATTGTCAGCTGAAAATGTAAACTAGAGAAGTTCTGTATCACTCGCTATTCCGTTTATAAAGTGTCTGTTTTAAAAGATTCCCTCACATGCAGCACAAAAGCGGCTTTGTGGCGCCTATGTGAAGGCGCATCTTTTTACTGCCAACATGTTTTGATGGTGGCGTACGTACGAGCCAGAGTCAGACGACACCCCTGGGAGTCCCCAAACTGAATTGATTTCCTTTCATTTGAGTTAATCCGAACTTGCACCTAGAGTGAGGGTAGTTACAGGCAGTTTCATCCATTCTTCATTACATGATTCCCATTGCAGTGTTTGCGACCGCGGAACGGATTCATGTATTTTAATGTCACAAATCAATTCGATACTTTTGAGTTCATTTCATTATTTTAGTTTCTACTTAATTCAGCTCAATTCCATTCACGTTTATTATCACATCCTTGACGCTGTTTTTTCCTTTTATTTATATAAAATTTATTTATAAAAAAGATTTGCTCAACGAGGCAGGTTTGCATAAATATAAACAAAATGAAGCAAAATGTATTATTTGAGTTATAACTCTTAAATATTAAATTGTCATGTGACACATGTAGTACAGTATAACATTGCTTTCTTAAAGGCATGCTAATAAGGAACCTATAAAGTGACAATATGCTCTTGTATTCTGTGTGAATTTACAGTTTATTGGATTAAATCATTCATTATATGTAAATGGTGAGTGAGGCAGTTCATTTTGCGTGGTAGAAAGTCATACAGTATGTCAATGCTTTCAGCATTTGGGCAGATAATTCAGGAATCCATGTGTATAAGCAGATGTATTTTTTATAAATTAATATAATATAATAATTCAATATACTCTCGTTGCTGAAACGTTGGTTTCAACAAACTGAAGTGAGTGTGCAGTTATTTTTTGTGATTATAAATTATTATAACACATGTAAATTGAAATAATTATTGCTGAATATTCTAAATAAATCTGTGGCCTTTTAACTAACTGCTGGGAGCTTTAACTTATAAACGGTACATTCAAATGTGATTCAATGTGACACATGAACTTTGGGAGGATGTGCACTGAGGGACCGTCGACTAAATCCACAGAACAAGAAGAACAAAACAATGCATTTCCTATAAAGAAAGCAGTACCAAACTAACCAAACCTAACCAAACTAATTATCATTATAATGATTCAGTTGAGTAGTCTAAGCAGTTTGCTTAGTATCACACAACATTGTTGCTAATGAGCAATTTCGCCACCTAAGAATAAAGCTTGGGGTGTGCTGACTTCCAATAGGGGACAATAGGAGATAAATGAGCCAGGCCAGGCAAAGTTAGGTGGGCTGGAGTTGGATTAAGACAGACATTAGTTTTGTCTGGACCTGATAGCAGACAAAATTGTTCTGTGGGATTTTGTGCAAGGAGCTACGATGTGACCCCCCCAACCCCCTATTAGGACCTCCAGAGCCCCAGACCCCCAAACCCAGTGTTCCACGCTGACCAAGGGGTCTCCTCTGTTTGAGAAGCAGACCGCTGTTTCCCAGGATGTTCATGCACTTGTCATGTAAATGAATAAGTCATAACCAATTAAAATAATTGCACTGGATCGCTTTCTCTTCGCTCAGTGAGTCCAAGAGAAGAGGAGGGGTGATGGATTCAGGGATGGATCTTCTGACCCACTGCAGACGCCACTACACGGCCACTATGAAGATGATCACAGAGGGTGGTTCAGAGAGGTGATATACTTTTAATGATTACGAAAGGAGCAAAAGAGAGAGAGAAACAGTATAGATTTGATTTACTTTGGGACTTGTAAAAAAAGAGCAGTGAATACCCAGCTAACAATTTTAGGTTGTAAGAGCGTTTCCCTAACGCTTCTATTTAGTAAAAATAATTGTAATGTTTTTTTTTAATCTTCTAGGAACGTACAAAACATCCCGTTTTTTGCGCTTTGTATAAACGTTATTGCTTGATTATAAAAACATTATTTATACTTTTATATATTTATACATTTTTCAATTCTGCAATCGGAATACAACAACGTAAAAATAACATTTTGTGAAATATAACGCTGAACAATCCTACTAACGATACTGCAAGGACGTTTTTAATAACTCTTTTAGAGAACATTAACCAACGTTCTGAGAACGTTCCCTGTTAGCGGAGTATGTGGTGGGGGGTTGGGGAGGGCATGGCACAGCAGGTGGTGGAACTAATGGATGCCCCTGGCAGTGTATAGAGCGTGTGTGTGTGTGTGTGTGTGTGTGTGTGTTTAGTGGTGGTGGGTGTAATGGGTGGATCCTCAGTGGGCTGGAACTGCTGATTTATCCTTATTGACAGAGCTGCTTGTCAGCTGAACAAGAGGATCTGCTGCTCACGGCCACTGCCATGGACAAATGCATAAGAGAGAGAGAGAGAGAGAGAGAGAGAGAGAGAGATGGAGAATAAGGAAAGCCAGAAGGCAGATCTTCAACACACCATGGTCATCATGTCCTGCAATGGCTCTCATCTAATCCATTTCCCTCCCCTCTCTGTACCCCCTACCTAGAACACGCTGGTTATTACACACTGCTGTAGGGGATCCATTCACCTTCCATAGCCAGACACACAAACATACACACGTGCACACACTGAACAAATTGTTGGGGCAGAGGGGTCCAGCATCAGACCTTTTATGTTTCCTGTTACCCAAGAGGAGCTGGAAAGGCTTTTATTGACAACAGCCTGGTACACATCATTTGTCACACACACACACACACACACACACACACACATTTACTTATCTATCTAAATGGAGACATTCCACACACTTCTATTGTTTTTATACACAGCTAGTCATAAACACTATAACCTAACCCTAACAGTAAACCTTTTGCTTTTTTCAATAAAAAAAACTTTACTTACTATTTTTTATAGTGTGTTACAAATATGGATGTCCCCAAAAGGAGATTTTGTCCAGATGTGTCAGGTTTTGCTGACTTCTGGGTATCATTCTGTTTTTGAATAAATATGGTTTATTCAACCCACACACACACTGACCTATCAGTTCATTAAACCACAGACTGCTAGTTTCTCTGCATCTGGTCATCACCTCCAGACATGGACCTGGACATCATGTATGCGACACATTTGGTTTTTCTTGCTCTAATATCTCATCTGCATTTCTGCTTCCAAACGCGTGCTTAAAGAGACACTGCAGGCTAGCCGAGACCTTTCCCTGCTCAACACGTCACTAAATGTCTTAGTCTGTTTGGCTCCTGAAGGCTGTATATTTAATAAGAGCAATATGAGTTCATATGAAAGCATGCATCAGCGCATTGCATTGTTTTTGTCCCATGTTTAGAATAATTTCATCAACAAAACATTGTAACAACAAAAATATGTATGGCATCACAAAAACTACCCAGCTAACAGGGAATGTTCTCAGAATGTTGGCCAATGTTCTCTAAAGACTCTCTCTATTCTTGTAGTAAAGTTAGTAGAATGATTTTTAACATTATATATCCTATTAAAAACTCTGATAACTATCAAAAACATTAAAGACATGTTTAAGTAACATTCTCAGAATTAAGCAATAACATTAATACAATGTTTAAAAAACTGGACGTTTTGAACATTCCTATTTCTTTTGTAACGCTTTTGTAACTTAATGGAAACATTACAGAAATGTTCTAACAACCTAAAATCGTTAGCTGGGTGTATAGATTTTTCTAGATACAACCCAATCCCCACATTTTCCATTATTTTGACATCACAATGACAAAGCATCCACAAAGGTTCTGATTGGCTAAAAAAACATGAGCCAATTTAGATTTTTTTCGCCGTTCTCAAAGCCTGTGCTGTGACTGAGACAAGACAGATTTCACAGGATGTTTTGTACAGTGATTTCTGTCAGGTAGTGAGGACATGTTATGCATGCTATTCAAAAACATTGGTTACAGCAGGTTTAAAGTTGACATTTAAATACATTCCTTCAACCACTTAAATACAGGTTACACAAAACAGGCAACACTCACGCAGCCTACAGCGCATATTTTGTCACAGCGCCGGTATGCTGTTCTGATCTGAAGCTTGTGAATGAACTGATAAGGTATTCAGACAGCAGTTTTAATGGCTGAGGAAGCTGCGCAGAACGGTATGTGAAAACTACTCTGAATCAATAATTCACGCAACTATAAAGGGCTTCTGCAGTGGTTAAGTTTTACATTACTTACTAGAAGAAACTTCCTTTAAGACAGACGTTCCCAGCCTTGATCAAAACCATATAAACTGAAGCTGAGCGTGTATGCGTTTACGCGCATTACAATGTCTCTTTATTTTTAGCTTTTTATGACATGAAAGAAGATGCTTATGTAACAGATGCGCTTGGACGGCGCGTTACGAGAAGTTATTTTCGCGAGATCATATTTTATGACAGCGTGGTTGTTGCCGTGTCAAAACAGAAAGATTCATCATATCTGAGCGAGCAAAGAGCAGTATAATCCGACTATCAGAAACGCACAGATTTATTCAAGAATAAAAGAGCCACATATTAAAAGACATCCATATGCAACACTTTGGTACGTTTCGGAAGCGTACACTTCCAATAATAATAATATAAATAAATCAAATAAAAACCCTGATAGATGAAAGAACAAAACAAAAACAGAAAGGTCATGAATATGGAATGCATCATTTTCCGTTTCATATAAATATTCATCGCACACAGCGATTAGGATGTCATGACGCCGTTATTGGTTTCAACATGATTCTGTTTGAAAAAAAGACAGAAAAGAGGGAGAAAAAGACTCTCAAGCTTGATTAATCTCATCAGGACATCATCAATAATGGATGTCTCCAATCATAAGAGTGGAAACTTACTCTCCTGCCGTGTCAAGGACTCACCACTCAGAAGGGGCTCTACCTTATAGATCTGCAGCACACAAAATTCAACGGTCCCTCACGCTGGGCAGCCTCAGAGTGGGCTGATAGACCACAGCGCAGCCGCAAACTATGGAAAGGGGTGATCTCACGGGGAGCCTCGTTTTGTTTTGATTGATTTAATGTTCTGTCTTATTTTTTAAAGCTGCAATCTGTGACATATGCCTGTTTTACTGCCATCTCTGTTTGAACCATGAAACTGCAGTTTACATTACGTACTCGCAGGTTACGTTGCTTACTACGTTGAAGCCAAACTGAGATTTCCAGAGAAATTGGACCTGACGGTTCAAATTATAAAACGTTTATAATAACCACAACAAACACCGTATCCGGTATTCATCCTATTATATGTCTCAGCCTGTCAAACCAATATCGAACTAAATGTAGTTAAAAAAATTCATTCTATATTTATCAAACAGTTTTAGTTTAAGGAAGCCTACAGTATTGATTGACTTCAGTTTAAATATGAATCAGTGTAAAAACTGCCATTTAAAATATATTTGAGCGGTAATGCTCAACGATTTTCAGTGTAATGTGAAAGGATTAAATATGTGATTTGGTGTATCAAGGGTTAATGATGGGCCTGTGAGGGTATGTAAGACAAAAAGAAACACTTAAACGTTCTCGAAAACACATCGGTTTGGAACGCTGCAGTGCTTGTTTGTGAACGAACCAAAAGCTTGGAGGCCATTCAACATTCTAAATGTCCGCTATAAGCAAAAGTTACTTGAAAGTTACAGAACCACCATGACAAGCCTGTGCTATAGTTTTAGTAGAGAGCGTGCCACAGTTGAAGAGCCTGCCAGTTTGGTCTCAATCTGTATGCTACAGGGCAAGAGATGCTCTTCTGCCTGGTCCTGCCACCCCCACCCAGTGTGGGCAAGAACATGCCTGCAGGCTTCAGATGACAGACAGATAATGCAGCGGTTCTGCACTGAAAGAACTGATGTGAGAGAGACAGAACAGGGAATCACTGGCGGGTTGTTGAAATGAGGAGCGCATTGCTCTCACGAGCGTCTAGACGTTCTTTCACATGAAGCTCACTCTGTTGAACTTAAAAGCTTTCCACACTTCTTTCTGTTTGTATCTTTGGTGGGGTTGTTTTGCCCTGCAGGTCCAACATGTTTTCATAAGCAGCAGAGTATATGAGTGCCTATTGTTTATATAATAATCTGTCTGTATCATAACCAGGTGTACAGATCCATATTTTTAGCCTATACACTCAAAAGACCCCACATCTTAATACTGTTCAGAAAAATGCCTCCATTTGTTAATTTATCATAATATCACTAACTTTACGACCATAACTTTACAGTAATTAGTACATTATTTGTGATCAATTTACATCACGTGTGCAGTGTTTCCCAGCTTTTTGTCTTATGTACCTCCACAGACCACAGTTTCCATTTTTCAACACCAAACCAGAAACGTGCTCCTGTACCTTATTTCCAATTATTTGCACCGTTTTTTGTCCCAAAAATTAAACAGGAATTCTAAAATTAGAAAAGACTGTCAGAAGGAGACATTCACTTCTAGATTGTTCAATCACACACACACACACACACCAGTTTTGTCTGATTATCTCATCAAATAACTTCTCCAAGACTCCATCTCTAACAATCTCATATCTAGCATTTGTTCAGCAAAGCAATATCTGATTGTCAAGTGTCTCACTCAGGCTTGTTGTTTTGTTCTATTAAAAGAAAATAAGACTCGGGCTGTTGAACAATAAATTCGGTAACTGTATCTGCTTAAACGTTGGCTAAACCAGGGGCTCACTTGGTGGGGTCCATTGACCCCTGGTATATATAAATATACCTTATTAAGTGATTGCTAGCTGGTTTAAAGAGACTTTTAACCAGAATAACAAAAAATACCTTTGGAAATAAAACGGTCCACGCTGCTGTTTTGTGCTCTGAATGACTCCTAAATAAATCTTACATCATTTCAGTGCTTTAGTGACACACCTGTTCAGTCCCATGAATAGCTGAAGTTTCAGATTCTGATGTAAATAAGAAGAGATATGAAGCCTGCGTGAGAAGGTTGAGATATGAAGCAACACCTTGTTTTTTGTCTGCTGTGCATTTAAATATGGACAAAGCTGAAGAAGACGACAGAATGTTTTCTACCTCTGTGGTAAGTACATGCAGTGTGAAAACCCCAAATGCCAGTGTGCTCTCCTCACTGGGGGCATATTTAGCATTTTGTGTCTCAGACCCAGAGCGCTAACATTTATATGCAGAAAAAGGACACAAGGAGCAACAATCCCACGGGCCCTCGGGACCCGCCAAAGAGAAGTTTTACTTCCTTCCATTACGGTTCAATTGCTTCTGAGATTCTCTAGTTGAATTTCTGTGATGGCTTTTCATGTGTGGATATTCTCATCAATTAAAGATGTATGAGCAAGAAGGTGATGGATCAAAAGTTGGAGAAGGTGGAAAAGGAATGTTACGTGTGGTTAGTGTTATGTGGTCATGTGACCACAACATGTCTCTCCACATGAGGCGATTCCGCTTTTGGAAAATAAAAGCTTTTATTAGGCAGCCGAAATGACTAGAGTACATAATTTTAAACATTCACCAAAAATAAATATTTCTTTTTATGGGATAAAGTGACTGATTTAAGTGTTTAAGATTATAAGAAACGCTAATTTATAGATCTTATACTAACTGTGCTAACTTTTCCAGCACATGAATTAATTTCTATGTAATGTAACCTCATTGAACGTCTTATTAATTGATCAGTTTGTCTTTTATTATACCTAATCAGCCCGCTTAATAACATCCCTGCTAACAGGAAACATTCTCAGAATGTTGGCTAATGCTCTCTAAAAGTTCTCTCAAAGTTATCAAAAAATTCTTGCAGTAACATTAGTAGAAATTGACGTTTGTTTAACGCTATGTATCATATATCAAAAACGTTACTCTTAAGTTGTTAGTGGAACTTCTTAAAAAAATACATAATTAAAAAAGTTTGAATAATAAAGC
Organism: Botia almorhae; assembly: GCA_036877575.1. NCBI lineage: Eukaryota > Metazoa > Chordata > Actinopteri > Cypriniformes > Botiidae > Botia > Botia almorhae. The sequence goes on along the minus strand of JAZGTJ010006500.1, from coordinate 11,077 downwards.
AATAAAATTAATACAACGCCCAAAAACTGGATGCCTTCCAGTTCGTGGAACATTCAAAACAACATTTTTGCTGAACAGCGGACAGTTCAACACCGTCACACAGTAAAGTCAAAAACGACATCCATGTCGCTTCTACCTGTAAAAGCTGCTCTCGTCACTTAACAGAGAAAAACTAGAGATGTTTGTGAGACCCGTGTAACATGTAGCAGGTGGCAGGGTAATAAAGCTGAGAGGCGAACGCCGATATCAGATTTGCTGGGCAATGTTACACGTAAGGCGTACTGTGTATTGAGCAGTAATTAGGTTAGAGTGACACAACGCGGAGCATATAGGTTACCTCATTATTCTGCTACAATATATTCCTGCTCTATACTGTCCCAGGGTGAGAGGGGACCCACCCTTGATCTCTGGGATCATTGTTTCAACTGTGCAACCCAGTACCATGTGTGTGAGCCAACCATCAAGGGCGTATCCGAGCTCATACTTCCAATGCAACAACTGTACTGTAAATATACAGTAAACAACCATAAGGTGGGGGGAGGGATTAAGTTAGTGGCTGGATCTCCAAGCCTCAAACATAGATAACACACAGAGGAGGTGAGAAGGAAAGCATGGAACAACCTAACTGTATTTAAATGATAGATCTAAGAGCTTTCCTGATAGCTTCTCCTGAGCTTCATACTGTTCTATCTACTGTATGTTCTTCTCTGTTTTGAGATTCATCTACTGTCACAAATAAACGTTTAAATGGATGTCAAATAGGAAAGAGGCCGTTTTGGTCCAGATGGTGTAGTTGCAGCATCTACTGTACCGGAGGTCATATGAGTGGGCTTAAAGGTAAAGTGTGAAATCTTTAGATGTTACAATAGAATCTCTGAGCAGGATTTAATTTTGGGTCATTCATAGAGTAAAAGGGCACCTACACCCCCAACGGGAGAAGATTGTCCATCCCATCACAAAGATCATCAGATCACACACCAACAACAGACAAACAGACAAAAACGCAAGCAAGAGACAGTCTGAAGATTAATGTTCCGCCGGTTCGATTGGTATACAGACACATACTAGGCAGACTAAGCTGACCAGATTAGAGACGCATTCTTAACTCACCACAGATGAAGCGCCAGTACAGGACAGATTACCAATCAACTCATCACTAATTACAAGCAGCCTACAGGCAGGAGCAGAGCAGATTAACCAGTCTCCCACTCTCCCCTCAGACTGGATTTAATTACTGCACACACCAGCTTGCTCATGCATAAAGATTATTTACTGTATTTACTGTCTACCTTACTTTCCCCTGTAATATCAAAATAAGATCATACAGTATAGATGTACACACTCCTATTTAGTTAAGCTCTTATAGCACAAGCTAGTACATCTTAGTCATATTGTGCTGACTTTGACATTATTAAAAATGATCAGATTTCTGGGACATGATAAAAATATGAGCAATAGAACATGCAATGATTTCTACATTAGAAAACTAATTTTTAATTCTAAATTTCATTTGCGCGAAAAAAAATCACTGTAGGAATCGTTCATGTTATTTATTTGTAGGTGGCGTGTAAATATTCCCACACATTTGCCTCCAGCGTGTAGACGAGAGGGGGAATTTAGTGAACAAATGAGAGTAGCACCCACACATCACTGGAGAGAGTTTCAGCACTACAACTGATTGCTGTTTTTATTTCTGTACCTCAGAATACTGAGGACCATGTTTTTCGGAATTGTTGTGGTATAAGATTATGCTTTGAAGTACAGTGATCGTTTCCCACATTGAAAACACTCGGATAACGTAAATAAAACGTTCTTATAAAGTGTCCCTGTAGCTCAATGGGTAGAGCATTATGCTAGCTGTGCAAAGGTTGTGGGTTCGATTCCCAGGGAAGACATATAATGATCAAACGTATAGCCTGAATCCACGTAAGTCGCTTTGCATAAAAGTGCTTTAATGCAAATGTATTCTAATGTAAACGTACATGGTTCAAAAATGTATTTCAACAGTACAGTAACAAATTGTACTTTATTACTGTCCACTATTGAGACACGCACAACACAGACAAAATGATTCCTTTATCTCAGGAGTTAACTGTCAAACAAAATGGACTCCAAAATTCCATTTCTCTTCCAGTTGATATTTGTAGTACATTGTGTTCTATAAATACACTGTACCATAAGAATCTATAATAGCATAATGTTCTTTAAAAGTGAATATGAGAAACAAGGGTCTCCTTTAATGATGCTATAGATGCAGACTGGAGAACCAGACACTCAGACTGAGTTACAATCCACCACGCAAACACGAATGCACAACCTCTTCAATCAAAGACAGGAAATCTTGGTGGCTGCGTTGTACGTTGCAAAGAACCAGCAGTAGTTATTTAGTGAGTAAGCCAGGGGCTGATTAATTAAGCATGTGGACAATATGGACTCTTTTTGAAATTAGTACCTTTAATGAATGCTACATGCTTTCAATCAGGCAGTTTAAAGGCAAACCATCTGCCTGAACTTGGCAAATGGACTGACCCCCCCCCCCTCCCACACACACACACACAGACACACACCCACACATGCGGTCTGTCAATATTATCCAAGTTTACACCATAATTATAACAATAATAAAGACTTATTGGAAGAGTAGAGTTGAGCACAACTAAATAAACATAATTACAATCACGGAATAGAACCAGAAACGCACACAAACATTGTTGTCCTGCACTTAATAGGGACATAAACACACACAGCTTTGAATCGAGGGAAGATGAGTCTGTGATCTTTGGAACGATTCCACGCACATGTAGCATGTTAATGAAAAGGAAATATTCATATTAAGGGAAAACAAACTATTGAGAAAGTGCTCATTAGACCTTATTAATAAATGCAAGTGTTGGTAATTAGCGAAAGGGCCTTGGAGTCTGTGTTTCTTCTTGTCTTTTCTACTGCATCTTTTTTGTGTTTGTTTATTTGTATTTTCTTCCTTGTTTTTTGAAGTTGATTCCGCACCGTTCCCTCGCTCTGAGTGTTGACCTGATCTTCCCGCCCCTCCGCTTCCTCTATGGACCCTGTTGTATTCCTTTCATCGGAAAACTACCGCCCCACTCTTCCCTCATCCTCGTGCCCAAAGGAGGGCCACTGGTCCAGTCACTCTCCCCCTGCAGAGAGTCCTGGCTCTGGATCCTTCTTCCCATACATTCATCCATCCATCCACCCATCCTTCCTTTCCTCCTCTTAATCAAAGGCCCAAAGGCTCAGACCCACTTCCTCCTAAACTTACGCCCTTGGTGCTCACACACACACACACACACACACACACCATATGCACTGAAACTTCTGTGGGCTTATGTAAAGCTCCATAAACTATTTATGATTGGCAAGATGGTTTTTATTGTAATTCTAATAAAATAATGCATAATGTTGGTTAAAAAATGAATGACTAATTAATGAAACGTTGTTCTCATAATAAAAATCAAGTTGTAAATCCTAATATCCTTTTTATCGTTTATTTTAAATATGAAGTGAGAGCTTAGCAAAGAAAAAGATACAAGACAAAATGCCTGACCATAACGTGTCTTAAAATTATATGAAATTAAAAAATGAAATTAAAAACAGGTTGCATATGGTCTCTGGTCTATTGTGATGTATTATTAGATTTAACCAAAACAAAACCAAATATTAATCGAAAGTGAAGCGCCTGTGTTTATGATTATTTCAATGCTACAAAATACCCACTGGGTGACCAATTAAGCTAAACGACAAATAAAATTAATTCGAAATGATTCTCGGTTTATGTCCACAAACAGGAATTTACTGGCACAAACTTCACTTGTATTTCTTCGTTACATCTCTGCTTGTTTAATTATTCACTATATGTCTGAATAAATGAACATGAAAAATACTCTCAGATGACTTTAAAAAAAAGTACCAGCTAATTGCAGCTAAAAAAGTTTTTTCTTCCCTTCTACTTTTCTTGCATTGTACCATCTGACTTGTTCTGCTTTCATGTCACTTCATTACATTTAATTTATTAATGTCCAATACTTAATGTGCCAAAAATGTCAGATTCAAAGCCATGAAAATGGGGCACTTTTTTCAGCTGATAAGGAGAGGCTCAAGCTGTTTGGAGCCTGTTGTTTTGGCTCATGGGGCGAGAGAGGGAGAGAAAGAGAAAAGAGAGAGGAGGGAGTGTATCTGTCAAATACACACACACACAAACAGACATACAGACAAGCCCATCAAGCCAAAGGACACAAGTTTTATATCAACTTGGGTAAAAACACAACACATCTGCAGGTCCTCAAATGCACTTCCAAAACATGCTGTTAAATTAGTTTATTGGTTTCAGAGTGACTAGATTGAGTCATTGTCAATTTCGAGTCAGCACAAAAGTGTTCCTGTAGCTCAGCTGGTAGAGCATTGCGTCAGCAAAGCAAAAGGTTGTGGGTTCGAATCCCAGGAAACACAAAAACTAATCAAATGTACAACTTCAATACACAGTCACTTTGAATTAACATGTCTGTTAAATCCATAAATGTTGTAACTTTCCTGTCTAAATCTGATACATGCTGTACAGTGGGCTTCTGTTTAAATGCTGCAAAGTGAATTCAAAGTTTATACTGGGAAACAAATAAGGCTTTAGGAATTTAATAACTTAAAAAATGTTTTTTTGAAAAAGTATGACGTAAATATTATTCACTTGGATACATTTCTTGGTCACTAATCAAATAACTTTATGACACGGGCCATGTTAACTCCTTTGTACAAAAGGTCAGATTTCATTGGAGCAAGCAAGCTGCTCATTGGAATGATCTCAAATCATGCTGGGATAACATGGAACATAAGGCACAAACTTGTGAAGTTCATACCCAGCTAACAGGGAACATTCTCAAAACGTTGGCTAACATTCTCTAAATGATCTCTCAAAGTTATCAGAAATACGTTCTGGCGGTAACATTAGTAGTCATACACGTTATTCTTTGATAGTGGAACATTGTAAAAACATAACAGAATTAAAATTCTACCCAAATACTACCAAATAATGTTTATTTTTTATTGATTTTAAACTTTAAAATAAATTTTAAAAAAGGAAAAAAACAACATCTCTTTAGTTAACGAACACCTGTATAAAAGTGTGGAGTAGCTACATTTCCAGTAACACACATTCTGGGTAACATAAAGAGGGACTGCGGTCATTATGCAACAAATCAGCACTAACAAACACGCTCTCTGGAACCCAGCTGACACGCCCCCTCATTAATCGATTGGCTCTCAGGGTTTGTCCTTGACATCTGTCCATCTCTCATCACCACTAATTGATCTGCTATCGATTATCTTTTGTCACTGCCACACCACAAAATGAAAGTTTCTCTACTATAGACGCGATAATAAGAGGCAACGGATCCAATATTGCAGCTCTTTTCAGGTATTATAGAAATCCCTTTCATGCATTGGCTTGGTTGACTCACAGAGCAGTTAATTAAAGGTCTGCTTTACATCTCTTTGATGTCGTCCTCCAAAACCCATTAATGCATGTCAACGGCCGTCAGACAAAAGGAACTGATCTGAAAATGATCTGATTCATCCAGCGTGCAGAGACACAGTGTATAAAACCACAATCTCATGATGTTGTTGTTTTCCTGTACTGCTGTAATCCATTTTCTTTACATGTACTTCGAACCCAGTGTTATGTCATTAAAATTAATTAAACTACAAATTAAAATCTTCAGTGCGCTAGCAATAGGAAGTGAAGAGGGTATAATCATTGTTAATCGCAGGGCAAAGAGCCTCTTAGAAACATTGAGAACGTGGCACACAAGCTCTCAGCTTCTGCTCTGAAGCATTTCAGGTAATAAAGAATTGTGTTTGTGTGAGTGAACGAGAGAGAGAGAGAGAGAGGGAGAGAGATCTGTTTCTGTTTTATGTATGTGCATGTGAAATTAGCACAAAGACATTAGCATTCGCATCAACAGTACATGCACATAATAAAATTAGCCCTATTCTTGTATGTGAACTCCATAATGCAGTTATTAGTACATCTGTGTTATGTTTTGCTTGTTCTGTTAATAATTTGCTTTTGTGGAGGGTGTGCCAGATCATTTAACCAACAACTGGTAACCCGCAACTTTATAATACAAAATTAACTTTCAGTAAGTTGTGAGAGTGTAATCACGATGTTGTGTAACACCTCGTACTGAACACCTTAATTACAACAGTGGGTTTAATCAATTAGAACTGTACTGAAAAACGCTGTGTTAATTTCAAATGACCCAAAACTTCAGAGATTATGTTAAGCCCCAAAATAATATTAATTTTACAATTTATAGAAAATTAGAAACATGGGAGAAAAAGGAAAATATCAGAGACCACATACAGTATTGTGTGTATATCTAGATGTCAGTAAATGGTCATAATTGTGGCCATTACTGGAAAAGGTCTGTATGTCTCTTACAGCCTAAATCCTGCAATGGCAAACAGCAACACTAGTTTGAAATCACACACTCACACACACACACACACACACATATATATACACAATACATAAAATAATATATATATATATATATGTTTTTGTACATTTGCAGAATAAACAATTAAACTTTAAACTATTTATGACAGCAAGGAAACAGTCAGGCCCAATTTATTCCAGTAGGATAAATCTGAATGACAATAACGATGCTTTCTTCTTCTGTTTTCTTTTGTTTCCCTCAGTTAACAATAAGTAAGTCTAGAGTTTTCCGTAGTAAACACAAACACTTATTAAAACATACGCAATCATCCATCTCTAACATCTCATGCACACGAACACACACAAAAACTATTGTTTCTATAGTAACAATGCTCAAGAGCCAATTTCTCGTACCATTTGCCCATTTCATTAATTATATCTTTGTGCAGGAGAGTACAGAACAGCACACACACGCCGCTCCCCCTTTTCCCCCCGACAAAATCCCGGTCTGCGGATATAAGGCTGCCCATGTCACGGACAAACAGTAGCATTGTTTGGGCCAGCCGGCCCCGGCCCCCCCTTCACCCCCTTCCCTCAGCAGAGTCTTAGCCAGTGGATGGAGAAACAAAATGAGCGTCTTCTCTAATGAGCTGCTGCCTGTCAGCTACAGTTAGCCACTCAACACAGAAAGACAGAGAGAGAGAGAGAGAGAGAGAGAGAGAGAGGGAGAGGCCAATGACAGCAGAAGTATCCACAACCCAATGAACACACTCTTATTTAAACACGTATAGTCTCATAGTCAAATGGTTTATAAGAGGAGAAAGATTAAAGTGGTATGTTTGTCAAGGGAAGAGAGTGAAAGCTAAGTTATTATATCTACAAGACTTGGACCTGATGCTGACTGGTACATTCAGTGGAAGCTACTTTGAAACTGTGGCTTAGCAAGCCAACTACTTCGAAGCTAACTCCAAGCAAACTACTTTGAAAGCACCACAGGGGGTATATATACAGTATATATATAATATAATATCACAGATGTATATAAAAAACAACGTTTTTGAATGAATGAAGTCTCTGTGAGGCTAACAGCATTTTATTTAAGATGAATATACAGTAACAAACAAATTTATGACAAAAACAGAGTGAATTTGATCATTGACTCCGACTGTGTGTACAAAACAATGTGACAACAAAATGTTCAAAATTACAGCAGAACTGTCAAGCTACTAAATTTAGCATTACATTACAAGCTAAGTTAGTTGGTTTTGTTTTAGACAGTAACTCTCCAACACAGACATAACAATTGGACCACAAACATGGGATTTCTTTAATAACCAAAAATATTTGTATTTTTTTTAAAAGTTTAACAATGAAATGATTGAACAGGACTTAAGTCCATATGTTTTCAGTAGCTAAAGTATAAAAGATATCAGATGTTGACATACAACATGCTTCTTCATTTACATGTAAGGAGATGTTGTAATCCTAGGAGAGCATTTAACTCATGCACTATAGGCTTCATAAATATTTCATGAAGGAAACTTTAATGCCAGTGAGAACAATGGCCGAAGGTTCTACAGGAGAAAATCAGTTTCAGTATCACAGTCTGAAGAGCCACTGAATACAAATGTGCCCGAAATTAAACCTGTTGCTTTTGTCACTGGAGATTGCAAATGTTTAAGTTCTTCACTGTTTCAAAGAAGGACACAAGTGCATGAAGACTGTTAGCATGAAAAAGCTAATTTAATCAAGCAGAAAAGAGTCTTGTTGAACAAGGGTATAATAATGTTTATTTCTAAGGTAAAATAATTTTATTAACACTTGTCTCAGATTAATATACAGAGAAACAAAGTGTTAACACTGTGATGCTATTAAAACATGACCATGTTTGTGAATTCCAACTAGCCGACATAGCAACAGTAGCTGAACCAATGGCCTGCTTTTGGGGCATGGCTATCTGTTTGGCCAACCAATGGCAGTGCTTGGAATAACGGTTTGTGAACTGTTTTTGCAATTCTGATTGGTGATGCCAGTGAATTTCAGTATAGAAATGACATACTTAAGCTTTATAAAGAGCATCTTCATGTGAAAGGTACGTCTTGCTCATTCGGTAATCTACTTAGATCAGAATCAAACTCAATCACAGAATGACATCATCTGTAATAGGTAGCATGTGTATGATGCGTGTGTATCGGCACACGTGTTCGTGTGTGCTGGAGGTTCAGATGTGTGGCCATTACTTACAGTGACTGGGTCCTGCTGGGCAGTGCACATGTTTGCTACGTCCCATTCCCGCCATTTTGAGAATGTGTGAAACGGCTCTCACACAATGACAGCCATCTGTCAGTCTGTCAGTCACTGTAACCATTTATGAATAGATCAATAACTCTATAACATAAACCCAGAGAGATGTACCAGTTAAACCAATCATGTTTAACTGATAATTCTCGCATGTAGACATACATGTAGGCATACAAATATACCTGTATTTCTGAAACAATTGGCCAGACAGAGAACCTCGGTACAACCTGAGCACAAACAAAGCTATTGAACCATTGTGAAACTGGCGTTAGGTAAACGTGAGGTCAGATGATGGTAAAGCTTTCAATGGGCAGAAATACTAGCACAGATGTTTCATTATAAAAGGCCTGCCAGTCATATCTCATACACTCATCATCATATTCTGCACACGCACAACCACAATTACATCTAAATATTCTGCTGTACTGGAGTTTAGACATTTGCTCTGTTTTAAACCTAGTGAGTTCCCTCCCCAGGAGCCATTTTAAATCAATCATAGCCTCTAAAAGCATTTTAAAAGGTAGGCAAGTTATGATTTCTCTTTACTTTCACCAAATTCTAGGACAGCACTGTGACGAATCCAACAGAGAAAGCTACTGTATCGCTTGTCCAAGTACTGTAGATGGTGCAGCGTTTGCTCTTGATTGGAATTTAAACATGTCAACCACATTAAAAAAAATTACTCTGCAAGTACCCAGCAATTTTATACTACAAACAAAGATGGTGGTACAGAGGCAAAAGTTACTTGACTGCTACTTTAAATCCCACCCCTTAATAGTTCTTGGCCCCTCCCTCACCCACAAACTGTTATAGAAAAGGGCTGCTGCTAGCTCAAGATTGAGATTATTTCAGTCATAAACAGTGGTGAACCAGAGCGGACCAGAGTTGTTTATTAAGAGTTACAGACTTCAAATAATATCCTGTCCGTGTGAAAAGCTTAATGAAAGAGTAGAAAGAGAGTTTAAAGGACAGAATACAAAGACAGATGATGAAGAGAGAGAGAAACAGGCTCTAATGGGTTAGGGATCATTGCAGAGCACAAAGAGACAATATTGTGAAACCCGAGAGTGATAGACAGGTTGTTGAATAAGTGAGATTGCACGCCTAAAGAAAAACTAAATGAGGCTTTTGCATTCGCCTCGCACATTTTAGGGAAATGCGGTATTTGTTGTGTCAAAGTGACAAATTGAAATGAAGTTCAGGCCAAATAAAAAGTTCATGTGTTCTTGTTTGGCTAATAGACTTAACAGTTTGTTACTGAGGCATCATGGGTAATCAACGTAATGTTTGTGGATAAATGCTTATTCCCCAAATAGTTTTTCAGTGGATTTACAATAGCACACTAAAAAATGCCACAAAATATTTATGATTGTGGCATGATTAAGTTCTGTAACATTATAAACACATTTATAACGATGTTTGTTTGTTTCCCTTTGGTAAAACACAATCAGACAAAGGTTCATAAAAACGTTCATTTGCATTTTGTCTAGACATGACATCACATTTATTCTTTTGTTTTACTTAACAATGTATTGACCCAGTATGAGCGCGCTAACATCACCAACAACATCGTAAAAACATGAAACGCTCTTTTGTCTTTGGAAATTAACACACGTGGGAACTAAAAAAAATTACTTGGTCTGTCTTTGCAGGGAATCCCAGTCCAAAATCCCAGCACCCACAAAGCTCAAGGTGAGAGAGTGGGCGGGAAATGGCTGTTACAACATTAAGTACGTTTGCGCATGCGTTGAATGTGCTTTGCGGGTGCTCATCACCAATAAGAGCTACACCTTACACTTCTGTACATTTAACAATGGGTTGGTGTGGTCCAATATTTAAAATTCAGGCTGGTAACTGGAAGGTTGAAGATCTGAGGGCCAATCATTGAGCCCTTAAGCAAGGGACTGGGTCTGTATTAAATACAGTCTACTGGTTGCTTTGGACTTAAACTTCATGTTGTATTGAAGTATGGTAAAGATACATAAAGTATGGTTGTAGCCCAGCTTAATATGAACTTCTTATTGGTAAGGCAGTTCTAAAAAGCACAGGAAGTGTATGGAATGTGGCTATCCACACTGACCAGAGGAGTCAACAAACTGACCAATGATATCAACAAGGAGGCGTGGCCTCTTCCACCCAAAGAGACACAGCACATTCTGACAGTTAATAAACTTAACAAAAAAACAACACTGCATTGTTTGTAATACAAGACTATTTTTTTAAATATCTATTTGTTAAGCATATTTTGATTTCTGTAATAATACTACGATGAGGTTTTAGTCTGTTCGATTACACAAATGAATCTTAACACAGGATCGGTCCGAGCACTAC